>CANNZV010004032.1:50027-68849 GCA_947561585.1 Caprella mutica
CGAACTTCTTTTTTTCAATACCAGACAAGAATACCAACTTCAATACCAGACAAGGATACGAACTTCAATACCAGACAAGGATACGAACTTCAATACCAAACAAGGATACGAACTTCAATACCAGACAAGAATACGAACTTCAATACCGGACAAGGATACGAACTTCAATACCAGACAAGGATACGAACTTCAATACCAGACAAGGATACGAACTCCAATACCAGACAAGAATACGAACTTCAATACCGGACAAGGATACGAACTTCAATACCAGACAAGGATACAAACTTCAATACCAGACAAGGATACGAACTTCAATACCAGACAAGGATACGAACTTCAATACCAGACAAGGATACGAACTTCAATACCAGACAAGGATACGAACTTCAATACCAGACAAGGATAAGAACTTCAATACCAAACAAGGATACGAACTTCAATACCAGACAAGGATACGAACTTCAATACCAGACAATGATACGAACTTCAATACCAAACAAGGAAGGTAACATCTCATTCACAGTATGGTCTGTGTTTCCTAACTTCCTCTACCTGTCACACTAATGAGTTAGTCATGTCTTAGTATTAGCAAACACAGACACAGTACAGGGATCGAGGCTGAGATTGAAATATAACATTAGCTAATGTGTCTAAAGGGCCGTACACACGTAGGGTTTATAAGTTTTCCATCAGACTTTTTGCTAAGCTCCTCCTACTCTTTCCATCAATTTTTTGAATTGTATACGAAAAAACGATGTGATAATTATTTATTTTAGTTGGTACCCATGATACCTGAAGGTACCATGGATACCAACTAAAATAAATAAATATTATATTGTTTTTTCCTATATTCTCGTGGAAAAAGTAGGAGGAGCTAAAAAGTCTGGTGGAAAGACTTAAAAAACCATACGTGTGTTCGGTAAATTTACGTGTGTAGTAAATTTGTCAATTGAAAAGTATAAGTATTCATTATCAATATTCTAATTTTGAGCTAGATAAATAGAAATAATTTTTATTTTTTATATATATTTTGTTTTAAATTAGTCAAAACTTATATATTTATAATGAATAGGTACTGCAATACTTGAAAGCTCTACAGAAAATAATTCCCCTCACTCTTTCTTCAATTCATTGATTTACTAAGATTTCCGGGAAGGAAGCCAATAACTATAAATTGTAATAAGTCTTCTAATGGACTCACCATAATTTATTATATTATATACTTCCTTCATCTAAATAATGAGGAAAAGTGAAAAGAAATTTAATCTATTTTTAGGAAGCGTCATCTAGTGATAAGTAGGTTAAATTTAGTTTTTGAGCCTTTGTTGCCATTTTTTTTGTATATCTTTAATGTTAAGGAATGAGCTTTTATTATCATAAATTAAAATATAGTTTTATATTTAATATAGTGTATATTTTTCTAATATTCGATTAAATTTTGCTTATTTATGAATATAAGCAGACAATTCGTAAATAATAAATAAATTGCTATCGGATTTTCCATCAAATTTATGTAACTAAATAAAAAAATACACAGTTACATATTTTCATACTATTAACTAATAAATATTTATATATCATATTTCTTATTAAAAATATCCTTTTTTCATTTCCTTCTCTATCAGTAATAGTTATTATAGGCTTGTGACGATATGCTTTTAAAATCATAGATCTTGAGAACATCACAGACGAAATGAAATGGTATCGAATACTATATACCGCTGGTGTAGAACCATTCAATGCTCTTTAATTCTCTCCGTCTTTAATAATTTCAGGTTCTATGATTTTAAAAGCATATTGTCACAACCCTAGTCACCATAAATATGATTCTTTAACGATGAATCTTCTTATTTTTTCTTCATTATTAAAAGGAATGAATGAATGAATTAGATAATCCTTCGAGATTATTAATCGTAAAACAATATTATTCTATATAAGTTTTATAAATAAATACCGTATTTATATGAAATCAAAGGCAAGTTATTGCATCATAGCCATAATTGCATCTATATGTTCATTGTTAATATTGTTCATTGTTAATATTGTTCATTGTTAATATTTTTCATTGTTAATATTATTTATTGTTCGCATTAACAATAGATTAATATTATTTCTTCTCAATTAAAGTGTAATAATAATAATGATCAGTCAACTGGTAGGTATAATATCTGAATTGATAACAAGATAAGCATAACAACCGCCTATACACGGCAAGTAAAGGCACACGAGCGTTTTCACAGCGTTTTTGACTGAGGAAATTAGTGTTAAACCCATTTCATACGTATCCATGTTACGCGACGCTTTTGAACCGTTCAAAACGCTCCAAAAACGTCCCTGTGACATGGCCCAATAAGGCATTACTGAGAGTAGGTAGAAGAAAAAGTCGATAAAATGAACTTTATTTCGTACTATCGTATATTTAATGGTAATTAGGTATATAGGTACACTTTTAGGTACCTAATGTTTATTATGTTAATGGTATTTAGATAACTGTATTTTTAGCCATTTTTAATATGTCTATCAGCTTTGTTATACAGAGTGGGGCGTAAGTTTGGAAGCAAATGAAAGTGCATATTATAATCCAACGAAAAATATATTTAATAATTTACAGTTATGTATTATTACATACGGGTTTTAAGAATTCAAAAATCATAAAATTATTCAAAATGTCCCCCCTTGTTTTTAATAACAGCCTCAAATCTCCTCCGAACTCCTCCTACTGCGGCACGCAACTGTTCTTGTGAAATTTCCTTCCAAGATCTCTGGAGCAAACGCTTTAAATCATCCACACTGCGATGGAATTTACCACAGGCCTTTGATTCAAGAATGGACCATACCGAAAAGTCCATAGGATTAACATCTGGGGAGCAGGGAGGCCACATTTCTTTAGACCAAAACCGTGGAAGATGGTCATGGAACCAGTTTTGAGTAACATTTGCAGTATGTGAAATGTCCATAGAGTGTCATTACCGAAGTGAAACTTAGCTGACTCCAACATTGGCGTCAAAATATTCTAAATATAACATTTAGCATTGATTTTGACGCCTTGTTCCACAAAAATTAAAGGAGATCTCCAAGTTTCTGGAACGGCGGCCCAGACCATTACTGAAGCAGGTTTCATGATTCTGTGGACAGTTTTTTGGTTGTATGGGATGTCTTTTGCACTTTTACCAATTATTCTGTCATTCCTCCGGTTGTGAGCCATTTCCACTGTGAAAATTTTTCCGTCAGACCAAACAATTTCACTAGCCCGTGCCAGACTTCAATTCTCTCAGAAGTGCTTTGCTTCTCTCCAAACTCATTTTCTTTACACCTTCTGACAGAGTCTGTCTCTTTTGGAAGGTGAAAGAGGACATCTTTAGGTCTTCTTTGACAACTCTTCTCATTGTTCTGGGACTCACATTAGCTGTTTTGGCTAACAATCGTATTGACCTTTTCGGGTTCCTCCTGATCTTCTCTCGGGCACATTTTATCAGTTGTTTGGTGCGTTGTGAGCGTGGTCTACCACTTCTTGGACGATCAGTCAAGTCTCCTCTCTCATTAAAACGCTTCACACACTTCCAAACAGTCGATCTCGCTATTGAGAGAGTCTTTGAAATGACGGAATCTGACTTCCCGGCACGGTGTAAAGCAATGATGGCTTCTCTTTTGTCTGACATTTTTGAATTGACTAAATTTTTGTAAAAAATAACACTGCCACGTCATAATCAAGGTATATTAACTACAAGGTAGAGTATTGCGCAGGTTCATATTAAGATGATTACAGTTTTGTTGTGAAAGACGCTTCTGCGGTCCCGGTTAACTATTTTTACATAGAAACAAGGTATGTTATTCAATCTTTTTATAATCGAATGCTTTAACTTCTTTTTATTGACTAAACTGACTGAGTTCAGCATTATCGTTGATTATCCTCGAGATATATTAATTAACTTAGAAGGCATGCTAATTGCCATGATACGAGCTTCAGACTCTTCTGCGGATAAACGAATACGCACATACGAACGCACAGATGTGACCCAGCAATATTACCTTACATACTCTATATACTGTACAGCGGGTTGAATAGTTATTTGTATATTCGATTTGCCCATGATTGCTAATGCAGTGTACGGATACCATTTAAGAATTGTTTAACCCGCTGTATAGCAAGGCTCATAAACTACAGTGTATATAAACCTTGCTGTATAGTATTTAAAGTATGTAATCTAATATTGCAGGGTCACATCTGTGCATTCGTATGTGCGTATATCTTTATGCGCAGAAAAGTTCAAAATTCGTATCAAGGCGTAGCATACCTGGTAAGTTAATGTATCTTGGTCATAATGTAGTGTCTCTACTATAGTTCAAACCCTATCACCTACTTAGGAACTTATTTTTAAGAATTATATTAATGTTTGAAAAATTGCTTCCAAACTTACGCCCCACCCTGTAGTTTTTGAATTTGTCGGCAATGGGTCCTACTTTTTCTTCGCTTGAAATTCGTAGGATGGAAGTGAAATCGCAAGAATAACTTAAAACACATTTTATAGTAAAAATTATAGTACCAAATTTGAAATGGTTTGCAGTTTTGTAATCAGTTACCTTAGTTCTAATGAAAAGAGAAATAAAAAAAATAGGATGGGACCTTCAAATAGTCTCTAGGGTTAGGCAAAGTTACGAATTATCGGTCAGTACTACATCTTCGGACATATAAGAAAAAACAATATAAAAATTGTTATTATTAGATAGCACTGTGTAATAATAATAATTTTTATATTGTTTTTTTCTTATATGACCGAAGATGTAGTACTGACCGATAATTCGTAACTTACCCTATAGTTCCCAAACAAGTGGTTAGTGTTGGAGACAATCTGGACGACACGGAGACGATCTCCATTGTCTCCGTGGAGTAAAATTGGAGAGATGGAGTAAAATTGGAGAGATGGAGTAAAATTGGAGAGATGGAGTAAAATTGGAGAGATGGAGTAAAATTGGAGAGATGGAGTAAAATTGGAGAGATGGAGTAAAATTGGAGAGATGGAGTAAATTTGGAGAGATGGAGTAAAATTGGAGAGATGGAGTAAAATTGGAGAGATGGAGTAAAATTGGAGAGATGGAGTAAAATTGGAGAGATGGAGTAAAATTGAAGAGATGGAGTAAAATTGGAGAGATGGATGGAAACTTTTTCATTTTGAAAAGTCGTATTCTATTGCAGTTCTTTGATATAGAAAATAGAAAGTATTTCTCCGGACCAATTAAGGAATACTCGTGTGTGTTTTACAACATTTATGGGGGTGAGTTCCGAGTTATCGGACGGTTCCACATTTTCGACCATGTAAAGAACTGTATATTAATTATTATTCAGCTCTTGGATTTAATTTGTATCATAATAACTAGGTAAATAATACTTACAGTTTTTTATATGTTCGAGAATATGAATTCCTGTCTTATAACTTAGAAATTACCCAAGTGGCGAGGTTAAAAATAAAGAAAATAATACAAAAGAAAAAAAAAACACTTAAAGAAAAAATTAGATAAATAGAACAGTACAAAAAGTTATCATTGGAAACGGTAGAATTTTTCTTGTAAACTAATATATTGTAAAAATAATATTTATTTCTAGAAAGGGATTGTAAAAAAGGAAGTCAAAATAAATAAAAACAAATCACTCTACCCATATCTACACTATGTTTGAAGTCAGGCAAAATGGTTGCAGCAAACTGTCTTCAAAAACTATTTCATTGATTTAATTTAATTATTAAGCATGCATTATTTAATTAAACAGTTCAAGTGAACTCTTAATAATAAACTTAAAAAATGGTCAATTAAACACTTTATTATGAAAGAATTATGGCGGTAATCAAGCGACCAAGTTAAAGTGGGCCACCTATTGCCCCACCATGATTCCCTCCCTGGTCAGTGAACTAATTAATTACTCTCATTTTCAATTACTTTATTCACCAAATAATTAAAATCTTTTCTCTTCTATAAAAGGATTCTAGACGATATAAGTTCATGATAACAATTTAAAATATCAGCAAATTTTAAACATCATTCAAAAGAATTTTAACATGCCAAAAATAAATAACAATGACGTTCTTTAATATCACTGATGTAACATTATTAAACACCACAATATTATACTAGCAGTTTCACCGCCGCGTTTGTTCTGCCTTGTTTAAACGTCTTCAAATAATCACGGTTAAATGAATGTAAAGCAAATAGGCATACTATATATACTAGCATTTATATCGCCTTGGCAGTCTGCGTTGCTACGGCAGTAGGCGGTGATGACGCATCTGGAGACGTTTTCACTGCCTAGCATACTTTGAATATTAAGAAGTGGAGACAGGGCATTAAAAACGCGGCGTTGTAACTGCAAGTATAACATGGGCCTTAGATGAAACAGTTGAACTCCTCTATAATGAAATCATGTATAGTGAATGTAGTGTCCAGTGTAATGAAGTAGCCTCTATAGTGCTTAACAAATTTTCTTAAGGCTGCCGTAAATGGTCATTCGTTTTAGAAAATTGATGACCATTCATTTCAGACAAAAGAAAATTTATAGTAAACCTCTTCAGGAGCATGAAATCCTAAAGAAATCATTATCGATCTATTTGAAAAATGATTCTTATTGATGATTTAAGTTTAATTTTCAAATAGAATATATCTGTGTGCAATGGTTAGAGTCTACAACAGACTGAATAGTGAGAACGATTTGTCACTCAGTGTGACAAACGCTACATCAAAGTATACCCTCTGTTATTGATGGCTGTTTGTACTGTACCCTCGAGGCCCTTCATACAAATCCATTTCCCTCGCCTTTATTGTTTTAATCCATCTATTGTTTCCTGCCTGTACAATAACTATTGTTTCCTGCCTGTACAATAACTATTGTTTCCTGCCTGTACAATAACTATTGTTTCCTGCCTGTACAATAACTATTGTTTCCTGCCTGTACAATAACTATTGTTTCCTGCCTGTACAATAACTATTGTTTCCTGTCTGTACAATAACTATTGTTTCCTGCCTGTACAATAACTATTGTTTCCTGTCTGTACAATAACTATTGTTTCCTGTCTGTACAATAACTATTGTTTCCTGCCTGTACAATAACTATTGTTTCCTGCCTGTACAATAACTATTGTTTCCTGGCTGTACAATAACTATTGTTTCCTGCCTGTACAATAACTATTGTTTCCTGCCTGTACAATAACTATTGTCTCTTGCCTGTACAATAACTATTGTTTCCTGCCTTTACAATAACTATTGTTTCCTGCCTTCACAATAACTATTGTCTCTTGCCTGTACAATAACTATTGTTTCCTGCCTGTACAATAACTATTGTCTCCATGACATTCTAATCGTTTCCCAGCTGTTAAATTTTAGTCACTAATAGATAGTCGGAATTGTATCCTATGGTTATTTTGCCGTATATTTAACGGTAGTTTATTGTTATGTTAAAACCGTATCAATGGCCAATCTTCTTCTATATCTTACGAAAACTCTAACGATATATATCCGAAATTTATGATACTAGAACTATAAAATCATATTATTATGGATTACCTATTATAAAAAAACAAGCTAAAATGTATATTTTAATATAATCGAAAAGGTAGAACTGTTCCATAACTCATAACTTACCCTATATTTATTGTGTTCGTCTTCAATAAATAGAACTCATCTATAGTGGATTCCTTAGTCTATAATATATGTAGAGTCCTGAGTAAGAGAACTACCCCGTATAGTGAACAAATTTTCTTTAGTCTACCATGAATGGTCATCAGTTTTCTATAACTGATTGTTATTCATGGCAGACTAAAGAAAATGTGTTCACTATACGGGGTAGTTTTCTTACTCAGGACTCTACATTCACTATAGAGGAGTTCACTATAGAGAAGTTCACTATAGAGGAGTTCACTATAGAGAAGTTCACTATAGAGGAGTTCACTATAGAGAAGTTCACTATAGAGAAGTTCACTATAGAGGAGTTCACTACAGAGAAGTTCACTATAGAGGAGTTCACTATAGAGGAGTTCACTATAGAGAAGTTCACTATAGAGAAGTTCACTATAGAGGAGTTCACTATAGAGAAGTTCACTATAGAGAAGTTCACTATAGAGAAGTTCACTATAGAGGAGTTCACTATAGAGAAGTTCACTATAGAGAAGTTCACTATAGAGAAGTTCACTATAGAGGAGTTCACTATAGAGAAGTTCACTATAGAGGAGTTCACTACAGAGAAGTTCACTATAAAGAAGTTCACTACAGAGAAGTTCACTATAGAGAAGTTCACTATAGAGGAGTTCACTATAGAGAAGTTCACTATAGAGAAGTTCACTATAGAGAAGTTCACTATAGAGAAGTTCACTATAGAGAAGTTCACTATAGAGGAGTTCACTATAGAGAAGTTCACTATAGAGAAGTTCACTATAGAGGAGTTCACTATAGAGGAGTTCACTATAGAGAAGTTCACTATAGAGAAGTTCACTATAGAGGAGTTCACTATAGAGAAGTTCACTATAGAGAAGTTCACTATAGAGAAGTTCACTATAGAGAAGTTCACTATAGAGAAGTTCACTATAGAGGAGTTCACTATAGAGAAGTTCACTATAGAGAAGTTCACTATAGAGAAGTTCACTATAGAGGAGTTCACTACAGAGAAGTTCACTATAAAGAAGTTCACTACAGAGAAGTTCACTACAGAGAAGTTCTACTGTAGATGTGTTTTCCCATCACAGTTTCTCGTCTGAGTTTCCGTTTCATTTGCTAGCAATCGAATTGGACGGCAACAGGTTTGTCAAATTTATCGGTTAATTTCATTGAGTTATTGGAGAGGCTATTGTTAGAGGCTGCAGATAGTTTAGCTGCTCCTATGTATACCTATTGAATCATGTCTACCACATTTCATTGTCTTAAATCTAAAGGATAAAGTTAAAATTACCAGATGTGAACATTTCTAAATGTTATTATAAAAAGTGCATCAAAATATGACCATTAGTGATATACAAATTGAATCTATCTCAATGATTATTTTTTTTATAATAACCTGTTAAAATTTCGATCGGGTAATCAGTTCGCATGTAGTGAGTGGATCTTTACCCTACTATGTATAGTTCTTTATTTGTAACCATCATGTTCGTGAATAATTGGCAAATATTAGCATTCTGCAAATCTGAGATGAGCTTTCATTTAAATTGCTTAAATTTAGGATGTACAGTCAAAGAAAAGTGTTATGATTTCTGAACAGTTTACTAATTTCCCAATTGTTAAAAGAAACTTTACTAATTGTGATGTTTGTAGATGTTTCATAATTAATTCAAGTAGCTACACGATATCCAATTTGTAAGATTTTGAAAAATATGGGAAATTAGAAAATTGTGATTAAGGAAATTAGCTTCATGGAGAGACTCTTTTATTTGATAGTTCACACAACTGGGAATATTAAATGTGACCAAATTTACCTTTTTGTGATCTAAGCTTCGAATTTGCTTCTTTCGACAGCATCAACAACAGGAAATTTATTTCGCAAAGAATTGTGCCGTACGATGGTTTAAAATATTCTAAAATGAGGTAAAGTTTAAAGGTCCTCTCCAGCCTCCGGGAAAAAAAATGAGTTTATTACAAAATATTATAGAACTAAGGTCTACGATCACTATTCTGCAAACCACATGCAATTCGGTTCTGTATATTTTGTTATATGCTTTGAAAGGTTATGATACTCTGTGTGCAACAGTTGTACGGAACACTAATCTGACGCTGAAGAAAAAGATTGTACACTCTTTGTTTTGATTTCCAGTTTGAATTTCTTAAACAACCAATGCATGTTCGGTCTTTGTTTTGAAATTTAATATATTTTTCTGAAGTACATAGAGGTTTCTATTAGTTTCTTTAATTTCATACCTTTATATAGGAATTTTTATTATTCGTTGATTATACCTACCTAGTTGACATTCAAAACAAACGGTGTATAATATTTTTCTTTGGATTGAAAATTAGCAAGTATGAAGTAAAACAGGTAGTAAGTTTTCATTATAAAAATCTCTTAAAATGGATAAAATTAATTAGATGCTATCAAATTTCACGGAGCTTACAGCAAAATAATAAGAAACATTAGCCTCAATGAGTACAAACAATAAAAAAAATGATTGGAGACCACCTTTAATGAATAGGTTTTCAATTCTTTTCTTATACAATGAAAGTGTTGATTGCCCAAATAATTAGCCTCTCCATGAAGATACAAATAATATTCCACTAGGGATGAACTCTTACGGTGAAGAACATTCATACAATATCTATTTACAGTCAATACAAATAATATTCCACTAGGGATGAACTCTTACGGTGAAGAACATTCATACAATATCTGTTTACAGTCAATACAAATAATATTCCACTAGGGATGAACTCTTACGGTGAAGAACATTCATACAATATCTATTTACAGTCAATACAAATAATATTCCACTAGGGATGAACTCTTACGGTGAAGAACATTCATACAATATCTATTTACAGTCAATACAAATAATATTCCACTAGGGATGAACTCTTACGGTGAAGAACATTCATACAATATCTATTTACAGTCAATACAAATAATATTCCACTAGGGATGAACTCTTACGGTGAAGAACATTCATACAATATCTATTTACAGTCAATACAAATAATATTCCACTAGGGATGAACTCTTACGGTGAAGAACATTCATACAATATCTATTTACAGTCAATACAAATAATATTCCACTAGGGATGAACTCTTACGGTGAAGAACATTCATACAATATCTATTTACAGTCAATACTAATTATCAAAATGAAAGATATTGTAGATAAGGAGATGAATTTTTTGACGACTATTAAATTGTTCTAGGAAAATTCGGTCTCAGAATTTTCGATCTCAGGTATAAATAAAACACCAGTAATACATATCCAGTAGCGTGCCATCGCCCAACCCCCTGCCAGGTCATTAAACATTCATGAAATGTGCAGTACAACAAACTAGCAGATTCAAGAAACTACATAACGACTATTTATGTTGAGATGCCATTTATCACAACTAGACCGAACTTTCCGGCTATACTATTTAATGCAGTAAAATTAATATCCCAGTAACCGATGTCACCTCTATGAGTACTGACCATGGTTTGGATGTCACAGTACTGACCATGGTTTAGATGTCACAGTACTGACCATGGTTTGGATGTTACAGTACTGACCATGGTTTGGATGTTACAGTACTGACCATGGTTTGGATGTCACAGTACTGACCATGGTTTAGATGTTACAGTACTGACCATGGTTTGGATGTCACAGTACTGACCATGGTTTAGATGTTACAGTACTGACCATGGTTTGGATGTCACAGTACTGACCATGGTTTAGATGTTACAGTACTGACCATGGTTTAGATGTCACAGTACTGACCACGGTTTAGATGTCACAGTACTGACCATGGTTTAGATGTCACAGTACTGACCACGGTTTAGATGTCACAGTACTGACCATGGTTTAGATGTCACAGTACTGACCATGGTTTAGATGTCACAGTACTGACCATGGTTTAGATGTCACAGTACTGACCATGGTTTAGATGTCACAGTACTGACCATGGTTTAGATATCACAGTACTGACCATGGTTTAGATATCACAGTACTGACCATGGTTTAGATATCACAGTACTGACCATGGTTTAGATGTCACAGTACTGACCATGGTTTAGATGTCACAGTACTGACCATGGTTTAGATGTCACAGTACTCACCATGGTTTAGATGTCACAGTACTGACCATGGTTTAGATGTCACAGTACTGACCATGGTTTAGATGTCACAGTACTGACCATGGTTTAGATGTCACAGTACTCACCATGGTTTAGATGTCACAGTACTCACCATGGTTTAGATGTCACAGTACTGACCACGGTTTAGATGTCACAGTACTGACCATGGTTTAGATGTCACAGTACTGACCATGGTTTAGATGTCACAGTACTGACCATGGTTTAGATGTCACAGTACTGACCATGGTTTAGATGTCACAGTACTGACCATGGTTTAGATGTCACAGTACTGACCATGGTTTAGATGTCACAGTACTGACCACGGTTTAGATGTCACAGTACTGACCATGGTTTAGATGTCACAGTACTGACCATGGTTTAGATGTCACAGTACTGACCATGGTTTAGATGTCACAGTACTGACCACGGTTTAGATGTCACAGTACTGACCATGGTTTGGATGTCACAGTACTGACCATGGTTTAGATGTTACAGTACTGACCACGGTTTAGATGTCACAGTACTGACCATGGTTTGGATGTCACAGTACTGACCATGGTTTAGATGTTACAGTACTGACCATGGTTTAGATGTTACAGTACTGACCATGGTTTGGATGTCACAGTACTGACCATGGTTTAGATGTTACAGTACTCACCATGGTTTAGATGTCACAGTACTGACCATGGTTTAGATGTCACAGTACTGACCATGGTTTAGATGTCACAGTACTGACCATGGTTTAGATGTCACAGTACTGACCACGGTTTAGATGTCACAGTACTGACCACGGTTTAGATGTCACAGTACTGACCATGGTTTGGATGTCACAGTACTGACCATGGTTTAGATGTTACAGTACTCACCATGGTTTAGATGTCACAGTACTGACCACGGTTTAGATGTCACAGTACTGACCACGGTTTAGATGTCACAGTACTGAACATGGTTTAGATGTCACAGTACTGACCATGGTTTAGATGTTACAGTACTCACCATGGTTTAGATGTCACAGTACTAACCATGGTTTAGATGTCACAGTACTGACCACGGTTTAGATGTCACAGTACTGACCATGGTTTGGATGTCACAGTACTGACCATGGTTTAGATGTTACAGTACTGACCACGGTTTAGATGTCACAGTACTGACCATGGTTTGGATGTCACAGTACTGACCATGGTTTAGATGTTACAGTACTGACCATGGTTTAGATGTTACAGTACTGACCATGGTTTGGATGTCACAGTACTGACCATGGTTTAGATGTCACAGTACTGACCATGGTTTAGATGTCACAGTACTGACCACGGTTTAGATGTCACAGTACTGACCATGGTTTGGATGTCACAGTACTGACCATGGTTTAGATGTTACAGTACTGACCACGGTTTAGATGTCACAGTACTGACCATGGTTTGGATGTCACAGTACTGACCATGGTTTAGATGTTACAGTACTGACCATGGTTTAGATGTTACAGTACTGACCATGGTTTGGATGTCACAGTACTGACCATGGTTTAGATGTTACAGTACTCACCATGGTTTAGATGTCACAGTACTGACCATGGTTTAGATGTCACAGTACTGACCATGGTTTAGATGTCACAGTACTGACCATGGTTTAGATGTCACAGTACTGACCACGGTTTAGATGTTAGAGGCTGGTGCAGGCTCTAGCCTTTCTCTTTAAATATTAAAGCATCAGGTCGATAAAGGCTGCACTGTGCTTCTTTATTACTCTAAAATATGGCGACAGCTATGGCATTAACAGGACACAAAGGGGGAGGTATAGCCTATAGTGGCACACAGGTATAACCTATAGTGGCACACAGGTATAGCCTATAGTGGCACACAGGTATAGCCTATAGTGGCACACAGGTATAACCTATAGTGGCACACAGGTATAGCCTATAGTGGCACACAAGTATAACCTATAGTGGCACACAGGTATAGCCCATAGTGGCACACAGGTATAACCTATAGTGGCACATAGGTATAACTCTCCCTATATGCGTCTGTATACTTTTGAGAAACTTTATAATAATTTATTACAACGTAAAATATTATAGTAATTATACAGATGGATGATTTCAATATCCCATATTCTTTATTTCAGTAAAATATTTTTAATCTATAAAAGTTATTAAACCTATTGAATTGTAGTGTGAAAAATATTATACTATATATATAGCGACTAAAAGTCTAAATCAACCTC
This sequence comes from Caprella mutica, assembly GCA_947561585.1. Taxonomy (NCBI): domain Eukaryota; kingdom Metazoa; phylum Arthropoda; class Malacostraca; order Amphipoda; family Caprellidae; genus Caprella; species Caprella mutica. Next base: position 64,020 of record CANNZV010004032.1, read on the forward strand.
TACAAGTCTACAGTCTAAATCATCCTCTACAAGTCTACAGTCTAAATCATCCTCTACAAGTCTACAGTCTAAATCATCCTCTGCAAGTCTACAGTCTAAATCATCCTCTACAAGTCTACAGTCTAAATCATCCTCTACAAGTCTACAGTCTAAATCAACCTCTACAAGTCTACAGTCTAAATCATCCTCTACAAGTCTACAGTCTAAATCATCCTCTACAAGTCTACAGTCTTAATCATCCTCTACAAGTCTACAGTCTAAATCATCCTCTACAAGTCTACAGTCTAAATCATCCTCTACAAGTCTACAGTCTAAATCATCCTCTACAAGTCTACAGTCTAAATCATCCTCTACAAGTCTACCGTCTAAATCATCCTCTCAAACATCCTCTACAGTCTAAATCATCCTCTATAACATCCTCTCTAACATCCTCTCTAACATCCTCTCTTACATCCTCTCTAACATCCTCTCTAACATCCTCTCTTACATCCTCTCTAACATCCTCTCTAACATCCTCTCTTACATCCTCTCTTACATCCTCTCTTACATCCTCTCTAACATCCTCTCTAACATCCTCTCTAACATCCCCTCTAACATCCTCTCTAACATCCCCTCTAACATCCTCTCTAACATCCCCTCTAACATCCTCTCTTACATCCTCTCTAACATCCTCTCTTACATCCTCTCTCTCTAACATCCTCTCTAACATCCTCTCTAACATCCTCTCTGACATCCCCTCTAACATCCTCTCTAACATCCCCTCTAACATCCTCTCTAACATCCTCTCTAACATCCTCTCTTACATCCTCTCTAACATCCTCTCTTACATCCTCTCTAACATCCTCTCTAACATCCTCTCTAACATCCTCTCTAACATCCTCTCTGACATCCCCTCTAACATCCTCTCTAACATCCCCTCTAACATCCTCTCTAACATCCTCTCTAACATCCTCTCTTACATCCTCTCTAACATCCTCTCTTACATCCTCTCTAACATCCCCTCTAACATCCCCTCTAACATCCTCTCTAACATCCTCTCTAACATCCTCTCTAACATCCTCTCTAACATCCCCTCTAACATCCTCTCTAACATCCCCTCTAACATCCTCTCTAACATCCTCTCTAACATCCTCTCTTACGTCCTCTCTTACATCCCCTCTAACATCCTCTCAATCATCTAAGCCTGAAGGTTTCCAATCGTTTCACAGTTTTTCAGTCTGTCTATCAATATCTTGAGTTTTTTTCTGATTTACTGACTGTGGATATTGGCAAACTGACACAAAAACTACAGACAGGTTATTTATAGTGAAATATTGCATGTAGCAGTCAATGATAATGTTCACATTCATAATTGTAATTTTAATATGGGTTTGAAGTCTGCCTCGACCATATATATCGCTGACGTCAAAAGGGAATTAAATACAAGGGACTGGAAGAAGCAGTCAGAGAGGAAAGTGGCTCCACTGTGTTAGATAATGGAATAATTAAGTTGCATTTTTAAATAATGAAATGCATTTTCCTTCAGTGTTGAAATATTACTTAATTAAACTATATTATTAAGAAAATAATATGACGCGTTTTTTACTCTTTTTATTTAATCAAGAAAATCGAAAGAGAGAACCTACCCCATGAAATAATTGTGGTGGGGACTTAGATGATTCTCCTCTCTTTTGATGGTTGACATTCTCCTCCCTTTTGATGGCTAACATTCTCCTCCCTTTTGATGGTTATCATTCTCATCTTTTTTGATGGTTAACATTCTCCTCCCTTTTGATGGTTAACATTCTCCTCCCCTTTGATGGTTAACATTCTCCTCCCCTTTGATGGTTAACATTCTCCTCCCTTTTGATGGCTAACATTCTCCTCCCTTTTGATGGTTATCATTCTCATCTTTTTTGATGGTTAACATTCTCCTCCCTTTTGATGGTTAACATTCTCCTCCCCTTTGATGGTTAACATTCTCCTCCCCTTTGATGGTTAACATTCTCCTCCCTTTTGATGGTTAACATTCTCCTCCCCTTTGATGGTTAACATTCTCCTCCCCTTTGATGGTTAACATTCTCCTCCCCTTTGATGGTTATCATTCTCATCTTTTTTGATGGTTAACATTCTCCTCCCTTTTGATGGTTAACATTCTCCTCCCCTTTGATGGTTAACATTCTCCTCCCCTTTGATGGTTAACATTCTCCTCCCTTTTGATGGTTAACATTCACCTCCCTTTTGATGGTTAACATTCTCCTCCCCTTTGATGGTTAACATTCTCCTCCCCTTTGATGGTTAACATTCTCCTCCCTTTTGATGGTTAACATTCTCATCTTTTTTGATGGTTAACATTCTCCTCCCTTTTGATGGTTAACATTCTCCTCCCCTTTGATGGTTAACATTCTCCTCCCCTTTGATGGTTAACATTCTCCTCCCTTTTGATGGTTAACATTCACCTCCCTTTTGATGGTTAACATTCTCCTCCCCTTTGATGGTTAACATTCTCCTCTCTTTTGATGGTTAATTTTCTCTATCATTTCGTCTATCGCTGCTCCTCGTTTATTGGACAAGCACTCAATAGCTTCTCATGTTCTCCTCTTGTTACCCTCCTCTTGAAATACTCTCTGAGTGCTCCTCAACAGGGCAGTGATAATGCTCTCTCGCCATATAAAACTGAAGACTTATTTAGTGAATTCTACAGTGAAAATCCTCTCAGTGAATGTACAGTCATGAGTAAGGAACTATCCCGTATATTGAACATAATTCTTTAGTTTGTAATAAAACGGCCATTAGTTGTAGAAAACTGATGGTGATTTTATGGGAGACTAAAGAGAATTTGAACATGTGCAACTTATTTACCATTTTTTTTATTATTCAATAAAGATTCTCATCATAGATACATATACATCTAGTATCATAGATGCATACACATCTAGTATCATAGATACTACATAGAGCATACACATCTAGTATCATAGATACTACATAGAGCATACACATCTAGTATCATAGATACATACACATCTAGTATGATAGATACATACACTTCTAGTATCATAGATACATACACATCTAGTATCATAGATACATACACATCTAGTATCATAGATACATACACATCTAGTATCATAGATACATACACATCTAGTATCATAGGTACATACACATCTAGTATCATAGATACATTTATATTCAGATAGATTTCAAACGGTAGTTTCAAGCTATTATTCATTTCCAGTTTAGAAAAAGTGCCTATTTTTTACGCTGAGAACATTCGTATCTTTCTTTTATTTCCTACCGTTTGTTCTTTTTATCAAATACTCGAATTTCTCTTTTTATTATCCAATAGAAATAGATGGAGAAGATAACTCCAAAAGATTCGATACATGAAACTTTTTTTGCCATTTGTTATTCCTTCTCATCGACAGAAATCAATTATTCGTTTGAAAATCCTTTGATCATAAATTCCTTAAATATTTATCAAATAGACGACATAGGGTAAGTTACGAATTATCGGACTATAAGAAAAAACGATATAAAAATTGTTATTATTACACAGTGCTATCGAATAATGATTTTTATATTGTTTTTTCTTATGTGTCCGAAGATGTAGCACTTACCGATAATTCGTAACTCACCATAGGTGACTTATTTAATCAGTTTGAAAAGTTGCTTTTTTTTTTCTTATATTTGTTTGTGTGTGACGCAATGGTATTACGTCACACACAACTCCCCCCCCCCTCCCCCCCCCCCCCTCCCCCTCCCGCCACTGGTTCAAAACAAGCCTCTAAATTAATTGAAAAAAAAGATAAAATCCAGTTCTCATCAAGAGTGGGGATTTTTTTGTGTGTTTTTGGACAGTGATAGATTATGTTATTGTTATGCGAATTGTAATGAATGTATTTCCCTCTTCTAATCTATTAATTTGTCTTGGACATTATATGTAGGCATCTTATCTCTAATTTGAATGATGTAGAATATCATTTTCGACAATAGAGGAAAAAGTATACAGTACAACTTCTCTACAATGAAATCCAGTATAGTTTAATCGAGACTCTTGAGTAAACCTCTACAGTGAACAAATTTTCTTTAGTCTGCCGTAAAATGGTCATCAGTTTTCTAAAAACTAATGACTATTCATGGCAGACTAAAGAAAATTCATTCCCTATAGAGGGTAGTTCTTTACTTAGGACTACAGTGGCCGGAAATTTTAGTCTAGAAAATTCGGTCTCGAAAACATAAATGACCGTAATGTAGTTTGTTGTATCCGCTAGTTTGTTGCACTGCATACTTCATGATTGTTTAATGACCTACCAGGGGGTTCTTATTCCTCATAAGTCTTATTCCTCATAAGTCTTATTCCTCATAAGTCTTATTCCTCATGAGTCTTATTCCTCATAAGTCTTATTCCTCATAAGTCTTATTCCTCATAAGTCTTATTCCTCATAAGTCTTATTCCTCATAAGTCTTATTCCTCATAAGTCTTATATTCCTCATAAGTTTTATTTTCACCTCAAACCTAAAGTTCCGAGAACGAATTTTCCGCTCAAATCCCATGTTAAATAAATATCAAAAATGTCAAAATAACTAATGTTAGGTATCATTTTACAACTGTTATTGATGTTATCCGCTTTTAATAAATACACTACACATTTTAGTAATCACAATTTCAACTTTTTCTATTACTGTTCATTAATAAAACCATTATAAAATGAGATTGATTTTTCCTAGAACCATTCATTATATAGGATATTACTGTAAATAATTATAACATATCTCGTTAGTTTAATTATTACATTATATTTCTTTATATGAACGAATATGTGGAACCATCCGATAACTCGAAAC
>CANNZV010004033.1:0-48720 GCA_947561585.1 Caprella mutica
CACATTTCTACTGGTTACAAAATAGATAATTAACTGAGTTTTATTAATAACCTACTTGTCTGTTATTGTTCATTACGGTAAATATTCATGGTATTTTATAGTAAAATATCATAATTTTAACCAATTTTCTAGGTAATTTTATATTTCAAAATTTTATACTTTAATATATCAAAATTTATGATAAATTAAAATTATATTTCCATCAAATATGCATTTAAATTAGTATGCAAATAACCGATAATTTTCCTGATAATGTTACATATTAAAATAGCATACAATATAATTATATTCATTATCAATACATAGATCAAAAGTAAATATTTATTTTATAGTACGAAATTTTAATTATTTCTTTCACATGAGCTAATACATTATAATATGTTCTATAAGTCCTTAATTAAGAAAAACCTAATCATCAGTCTTTTGAGGCCCGTACAGTAGCCATTGTTCACTATTCTATCTCTTGCATGGAGCTAATAGATGTTCTATAAATATTTTACGGTTTGTTGTTCTATCGCTAGATCAATAGTTTGCTTTGAGAGTTTCTGAAGAAAATCCCTGTTTGAAGTTTTCGGGACGGATGAACTGACAAGTACTGTATGTATATATAGGTATATATAATGTCCTACCAATATTGCTATGTATTTATATAGGTCTACACAGCGAAAGAAGTTTCTGCAATTGATGTCTCGGTTGGGTATGAATATAATATGGGTAGGTACTTCTATGAATGGGTAGGTAGGTACTTTATTAAATATGATCAGGATTATATTTATTATATTTATATATAAAAGAGTCGTTCTTAAACTTGTTGAAATTTCATAGAAAGCGTTCCTCCGACGTCGCTTATAAATGACCTTGACCTTTAACCAGTTCGCTCCCTAATTCTGATAAAAAGGTTGTTGGACATTGACTACACGTCCCACCAAATTTCAGGCAATTTGGTTGAATACTTTTGAGTTATTGAGTTATAAATGACCTTGACCTTGATCTTTGACGTTTAACCTGATCGCTCCTAAGATATAACCAAATGGTTCCTGGATATTGACCAAGCATCCCATCCAATTTCTGGAAATATTTGGTAGAATAATTTTTGAGCTATAAATGACCTTGACCTTTGATCTGATCGCTTCCAAAAACTTACCAAATCGTTGTATAATCAATATAATGAATAAACTCTTTAACCATTTTAATAATAAAATACACGAATTACCATAAAATAATAACTTAAATTAAATATAAATTAGTCAGGTCAAAAAATCCAACATTTAAGTCACTATATAATTCTGTGCAAAAAAAATAACCGATTCTATCTGGAAGTAACGATTTCATGTTCAGAATTACCTAGTGATATATAAAGTCTTGCTTTGCGATAGCCACATCTTCATTTAGTTGACATACTTCACATTGCAAATATTTGGCAGAGTTTCGTCCAACCTATAAGTTGAATCCCAAAGGATTTCAGTCCGACATATCAGAGACAGAATGTGGAGGAAGTCCAATATGTTGCTCCTAGACTTAGTTGCACTTTCTGTTTAGAGTTTCGAAGTGTCTATCCGAACCCTTTGGCTTATTGATATGTAGTTGTTTATTATGTATTATATAACGTTTCAGTTTTCATAATAATTATAGTATAGAGATGAAACTATGTACATGGAGAAATCATTCACATCCAGAAATCGATTATTGATAAATTGTAAAGAAAGAAATAGGATTGGAAATTTTATTGGGTGATAATTTAAAGGATAATTTTACCTTCATTTTTCTAAAACTGATGGCCATTTTAAGGCAAACTAAAGAAAATTTATTCATTATACAGGCTACTTCCTTACTCAGGACACTATGCATTCACTATACAGGATTTCATTATAGACTACACTAGAAATAAACTTCTGATTGACATGTGATCCACCACTGTCCGAGTACTGTGTCTGTTAGAGCATTGTCATGTTCCCATGTCTCCATCAGCATTATTTAATATGCTGCATATGCCTGTCTGTGGCTGGAAGCAATAGAACTTATAGAAATAATAATTACACGTTGAGACCTTGAATTTACAACTTTTTAGGAACAAATCAGAAAAAGCATGGTAACTTACAGAGTAAATATAGAAAATAAAAATCACTTTAATCAACTCGAAAAAAATAGCTAGAATATTAAAGAATATTTTAGAAACAAACTGGTTATTCTTTTTTTTGATATTCAAATTTCTTTTCGAGATATGACGAGATATACAAAAAATATGTCCAAATGGTTATCATTTTACCAACGAAAGAAAGAAAAATATTTTGCATGATAGAAAATATAATATGTACCTATTTTATTTACCTATTACTAACAGTGGTAATTTAAATAAATATTCGAAACAAGAGTTACTTAAATTAAATATGTATTATTGATCATTTAACTTTTATTTTAATTCGTATTCATGATAAAGGTATAACATGGATACGAAAAAAGAAAAAATAGAATAGTAATTATTACATTTTTATAACTGATCGAAAATATGGAACAGTCCGATAACTTGAAACCTACCCTAACACACTATAAAATAATAATCTTATTAACATTAACTTTTTCCACTCACAAACAATCAATGTTCTTACCTCTACAAAATTTCTCTAACTGCATTCAACTCGAAATATTTTATATCCAATTTTTGATGCCTGATATTTATTTAATATCTTGAATAGATTGAAATCGTTTGAAAATATTGAGAGGCTTCTAGAATGGAGCTTTCTTTTATTTTGAGTCAATGGAAGGGAATCTCGTGGAATAATTAATACTTTTTATACCGATAAAAGTTGATTTCGGTCTCAGGTTTAAAATGTTCGAAATCTGACCACTAAATTGAATATTTCGAATACAATCGAGTTGATTTTCTGCAATTGATTTTTTACACAGTTATGGCCATGTAGGGTACACACAAATAAATTCTGATGCACCCATGTGTTTCGAGTTCACCCTAAGGCTTTGTCTCTAAAGCGAGACACTTTAGTGCATCAAACTGCAGTTTGGATGTACTAAAGTGTCTCGCTTTACTAAAGTGTCTCGCTTTGGAGACAAAGCCATAGGGTGAACTCGAAACACATGAGTGCATTAGTTGAAGTTGTATATTTTTCTCAGAGTAAAGGATCTATCAAACAAGAAATTTTTATTCCTAGCACAAAAAGGGAATATCCCAGGAATAACTCCTTCTTGCCTGGGCCTTTCAAGAATTTTCCTTTAATCATATCGGGTTAAGGAACTATCTACCATTTTAGCCCAATGTCAGATAGTACCTTTATTCTATTTGGTTTTCAGTCATCACTATTATTAAAATTATCATCATATGAAATATTAGGTTATGAATAATCTTAAATTTTTTAGAATAAATACATAATATAGATTCATCTACATTTACTTTCTTATTCAAATTTATACTCACTCATATACAGGAAGATTATTTGGTGTACATGAAAACATATTTGTATTGTAAGTAAATATTTATTGGATTAATATCAATATAACCGATCAATTGAATTATCTCAGTAATGCTCACAATATTGACTTTCCCTCGATGTGAATATTGACTCTTAACAGTCAAAAATATTCACACCGGAATATATTTTAGCAATAAAAATACTGAATTAACTTGGTAAGTATCAATTTACACAATTTTAAACCTTCCACCGCGGAGTTTTTCCTGCTTATACAGCAGGACAAATATCATACATATAAGAATGAATATGATTTGTTTCTTTATACATAGAAACTATTGCAAACGTATTTTGAAACAAGAAATTCGAAGAAGAAAAATTAATTGTGATGCAAGCCATGATTAAAAACGTGCCTTATTTGATCTCCTATAAACCCACCATAATAGAGTTTAGAAACTTTTCATGACTAACGCTTCTTGTAAGATGATTGTTTCTTTTCCCACTATACAGGATACCTATTGTTAAATGCAGAGGTGATTTAAAAGTAAAGCATTGAAAAGGGGCAGAGTAATCATTATATTGATTTACTGTCCAGTCTTTCCTTTACTTGCCTCCAACACAAATAAATAATTAAACTGAAAGTAAGGTCAGCGAAAGAGTTCTGTCTTCTAGAATGTTAACTAGGGTATGTTTCGAGTTATCGGTCGGTGCTATATTTTCGATCATATGACACTAATAAAAAATTTTTAGTTAATTTTTTTATAGTTTTCAATTATAAGATTGAAATTGTAGACCCGTCCGATAACTTTGGTAAGAATTATTCGAATAAAGAATTGTAATTAGTTATTTTTGTGTAATTAATATATGTATCTTCCTTCTTTTTGTATTTCAGTATATTTTTTATAAAATAATTATTATAATCCTAACTTTGAATTAAAAGTAGATTTTTATTTAATTAAGTTTAATTTTTTTTTAAATCTTTACCAATTAATTCAGTCTAAAAGTATACATTGAATTCTGTACTTTATTACCATCGTTAAATTGCAGAAGATTATGTTTTAATCTGCATTCATTTTTTTTATTTGTAATTTTGTTATCATAAATTAATGGTAATTATTACATAACACAGAAAGTATTAAACCAAATTGCATGAAATTTGGCGGGACGATTGGTCAATGTCCAGAAAACATTTGGTTAGATTTTGGGAGAGATTGGGTTGAAGGTCAAGGTCAAGGTCACGAAAAGTTAAAATCGACTGGATCGGTGGTGAATGCATGCGCTCTAGTTTCCCTTTGCAATTAATATATTTGTTTTACTATTTCATTATACAATTTGAATGTTTATGTATGATCTTCAAGATATATTTTAAAATTTTATAATGATAACAATTTACCGCATAGTCATTTTGAACATTTCACCGTATGAACATTTCACCGTATGAACATTTCACCGTATGAACATTTTACCGTATGAACATTTTACCGTATGAACATTTTACCGTATGAACATTTCACCGTATGAACATTTTACCGTATGAACATTTTACCGTATGAACATTTTACCGTATGAACATTTTACCGTATGAACATTTTACCGTATGAACATTTTACCGTATGAACATTTTACCGTATGAACATTTTACCGTATGAACATTTTACCGTATGAACATTTTACCGTATGAACATTTTACCGTTTGAACATTTTACCATATGAACATTTCACCGTATGAACATTTAATGCATCAACATTTTACTGCATCAACATTTTACCATATCAACATTTTACCGTATCAACATTTTACCGTATCAACATTTTACCGCATCAACATTTTACCGAATCAACATTTTACCGCATCAACATTTTACCGTATCAACATTTTACCGAATCAATATTTTATCGCATCAACATTTTACCGTATCAAGATTTTACCGAATGTACATTTTACCGGATCATCATTTTACCGTATCAACATTTTACCGCATCAACATTTTACCGCATCAACATTTTACCGTATCAACATTTTACCGCATCAACATTTTACCGCATCAACATTTTACCATATCAACATTATACCGTATCAACATTTTACCGTATGAACATTTTACCGCATCAACATTTTACCTCATCAACATTTTACCATATGAACATTTTACCGTATGAACATTTTACCGCATCAACATTTTACCGTACGAACATTTTACCGCATCAACATTTTACCGTATGAACATTTTACCGCATCAACATTTTACCGTATGAACATTTTACCGTATCAACATTTTACCGTATTAACATTTTACTCTATCAACATTTTACCGAAAAAGCGTTTTTGAAAATTTTACCGCATAAACATTTTGCTGAAAATGAGCATTCATTTTCTTTTCGATAGATAGTGTAAAACAAACATATTCACATAGAGTTATATTTTCAAACATATGTACATCACATTTTCCCTGTAGACAAGTACATGTAGAACATTGTAGGGAGAATATCTCTCACACATTTCTGGAATTAAATTCACAAACTTTATTTCCAAAAGTTTCCATTGTAACGAAAAGAAACAACAATTCCCCATGCAAAAGTGAACAGTTTGTGAGTGGATTTGAAGTGAAAAGCAGGGATTGAATGGTGAAAAGAAACCTAGTCAAGTGACTGGTAAAGCTAGTCAAGTGACTGGTAAAGCTAGTCAACTGACTGGTAAAGCTAGTCAACTGACTGGTAAAGATAGTGAAGTGACTGGTAAAGCTAGTCAAGTGACTATAAGAGGTGGTCAAGTGACTATAAAATGTGGTTAAGTGACTGGAAAAGGTAGTCAAGTGACTATTAAAAGGTAGTCAAGGGTCTACAAAAGGTAGTCAAGGGACTACAGAAGGTAGTCAAAGGACTACAAAAGGTAGTCAAGGGACTACAAAAGGTAGTCAAGTGACTACAAAAGGTAGTCAAGGGACTACAAAAGGTAGTCAAGGGACTACAAAAGGTAGTCAAGGATCTACTAAAGGTAGTCAAGTGACTACAGAAGGTAGCCTAGTACCTATTACAAAAATTAAACGGAAGATATTTTATTCAATCGTCACATTCATTCTTCCAATATCAGAAAGTTGATACTATAGGATACCCAGATAATAAAATTAACGCAACATCTTCTACCTTGGCATCCTATAGTCTGTTTTCAGCACTATAGGAGTGTGTCCGTGTGTCCCTGAAGTGTCCAAAGGGATGTGTGTCCCATCAAGTGGATCTGTCTCCCCTCATCCATCAGAAAAGGGAAAAAATAGAACGGAAAGCACTTACACCAGCCAACATTCCGGGGAAACTACTCTGAAGTTATTTGTACTTGAGAGACTTACCATGAGGGAACCCTTAGGATATAGTGTTATAGTGAGGGGTATAGTGTTATAGTGAGGGGTATAGTAGTATAGTGAGGGGTATAGTAGTATAGTGAGGGGTATAGTGTTATAGTGAGGGTATAATAGTATAGTGAGGGGTATAGTAGTATAGTGAGGGGTATAGTGTTATAGTGAGGGGTATAGTAGTATAGTGAGGGGTATAGTGTTATAGTGAGGGTATAATAGTATAGTGAGGGGTATAGTAGTATAGTGAGGGGTATAGTAGTATAGTGAGGGGTATAGTAGTATAGTGAGGGGTATAGTGTTATAGTGAGGGTATAATAGTATAGTGAGGGGTATAGTAGTATAGTGAGGGGTATAGTGTTATAGTGAGGGGTATAGTAGTATAGTGAGGGGTATAGTGTTATAGTGAGGGTATAATAGTATAGTGAGGGGTATAGTAGTATAGTGAGGGGTATAATAGTATAGTGAGGGGTATAGTAGTATAGTGAGGGTATAGTGTTATAGTGAGGGGATAGTAGTATAGTGAGGGGTATAGTGTTATAGTGAGGGGATAGTAGTATAGTGAGGGGTATAGTAGTATAGTGAGGGGTATAGTGTTATAGTGAGGGTATAATAGTATAGTGAGGGGTATAGTAGTATAGTGAGGGGTATAGTGTTATAGTGAGGGGGATAGTAGTATAGTGAGGGGATAGTAGTATAGTGAGGGGTATAGTGTTATAGTGAGGGGTATAGTAGTATAGTGAGGGGTATAGTGTTATAGTGAGGGGATAGTAGTATAGTGAGGGGTATAGTGTTATAGTGAGGGGTATAGTAGTATAGTGAGGGGTATAGTGTTATAGTGAGGGGATAGTAATATAGTGAGGGGTATAGTAGTATAGTGAGGGGTATAGTAGTATAGTGAGGGTATAGTAGTATAGTGAGGGGTATAGTAGTATAGTGAGGGGTATAGTAGTATAGTGAGGGGTATAGTAGTATAGTGAGGGTATAGTAGTATAGTGAGGGGTATAGTAGTATAGTGAGGGGTATAGTAGTATAGTGAGGGGTATAGTAGTATAGTGAGGGGTATAGTAGTATAGTGAGGGGTATAGTAGTATAGTGAGGGTATAGTAGTATAGTGAGGGGTATAGTAGTATAGTGAGGGGTATAGTGTTATAGTGAGGGGTATAGTAGCCTAATGAGAGCATAGTAGTATAGTGAGGGGTATAGTAGTATAGTGAGAGTATAGTAGCATAGTGAGGGGTATAGTAGTATAGTGAGAGTATAGTATAATATAGTGAAGTGTATAGTAGTATATTGAGAGTATAGTATATTATATTGAGGGGTATAGTAGTATAGTGAGAGTATAGTATATTATATTGAGGGGTATAGTATCATAGTGAGTGCAAAGTATTATAGTGAGGGTATAGTATTATAGTGAGTGCAAAGTATCATAGTTAGGGTATAGTATTATAGTGAGAGTATAGTATTATAGTGAGAGTATAGTATTATGGGGATCGAGTAGTATTAATTATAGTTTACAGTATTATCATATGATATTGGGTATTTCTGATATATTCCATGCTTAGAAAGCTATGACGTGAACGGACAAAACGCCTAACGGTCAAAACGCCAACGGAAAAAGTGCCTAACGGACAAAACGCCTAACGGACAAAACGCCAACGGAAAAAGTGCCTAACGGACAAAACGCCTAACGGACAAAACGCCAACGGACAAAATACCTAACGCCCTAAAATGCACTGTAAACTTATTCCCAGTATGGCTATAGTGGGCAAAGATTTCTAAATTTTTAATAAGTGAGACCAACTGGAAACGAAGAAATTTGTCTCTGTGAGAGTTTATTAAATCACTATTACATTGATTATGAAAATTTGTAACTCAACGTGCTTAGTGTAAACACTGTCTTAATTATGTTTTTGTGATTTATTACTAAAGTGAATTTAAATGTATTGATTTTATATCTTATACCAATAATCATGTTAGTATTTTCATTCATATTAATGAAGTGTATCATTCAAATTATTAACATTCCCTATCCATTAACTACAATAGGTATGATATTGTTAAAAGGTTTCACTTCAATTAAATTAAACAGTTTGCTAAGAGACTCTATTTAATATTTTTAGTCCGATATTTCCATCTCTCCATTGCAGGTATATTCTTAATTAGCTTCTCTCTTAATTATACAGCGCTAAAATGCTCTAACTCGGGAAAAAATATACCGCTAAAAGGCCCCCCCCCCCTCTGCTATATAAGATTATGATAAATTAATTACCATGCTTAGAGTTATGATACTAAGATAATTACTAAAGTGTGGAATATTATCTGCTACAGATTTAACTAATGAAGTAATTAGTAACTTTAGCAAAAGAATTTAATGTGATTTTGATGATTAGTGTCGGAAATGTTACGAAGCAGTTTTGAAAAAAGGAATACTGAAGTAATTCGTCTGTACTTGTGTTAGGGAAGGCCATAGAAGATCAAGAAAGGAAGTTATGTGGGGCAATAGAAGATAGAGAAAGTTATGGTGGGGCCATAGAAGATCAAGGAAGGAAGTTATGTGGGGCAATAGAAGATAGAGAAAGTTATGGTGGGGCCATAAAAGATCAAGGAAGGAAGTTATCTGGGGCAATAGAAGATAGAGAAAGTTATGGTGGGGCCATAGAAGATCAAGGAAGGAAGTTATCTGGGGCAATAGAAGATAGAGAAAGTTATGGTGGGGCCATAGAAGATTTAGAAATTTATGGTAGGGCCATAGAAGATTGAGAAAATTATGGTGGGGCCATAGAAGATCAAGAAAGGAAGTTATGTGGGGCAATAGAAGATAGAGAAAGTTATGGTGGGGCCATAGAAGATCAAGGAAGGAAGTTATCTGGGGCAATAGAAGATAGAGAAAGTTATGGTGGGGCCATAGAAGATCAAGGAAGGAAGTTATCTGGGGCCATAGAAGATTGAGAAAGTTATGGTGGGGCCATAGAAGATTTAGAAATTTATGGTAGGGCCATAGAAGATTTAGAAATTTATGGTAGGGCCATAGAAGATTGAGAAAGTTATGGTGGGGTCATAGAAGATTAATAGGGGCTCTTATATTAATAATCAATCGCCTCACCATAACTTATTTGTATCTGCAAGAAGATACAAACAATATTCCACTTGGAATGAACTCTTACGGTTAAAACATAAAGTCAATATATATTTTAAAAATGCGTAAAATAATAATGTTGAGAAGGTTTATATGCAACTTTAATGTACAAGACAGTTTCACATAAATGTGCTAAGTTTAGATCTTAGTAAATTATAATGCTGTAGGTAATATATTAAAATAAAATATTACTATTAAAATAAAATATTACTATTATCATATATATATATATATATATATATATATATGTGTTTAATGTGTATTTTACCAGATATTATTTACATTATAGCTATATGTAAATACATTACTATATTATATACAGTGTAACCATGTGTAAACATAATATTTATTGTATTTAATACTGGGTATTATTTGGCCAATATTGCAGTAATTCATTTAACTCAATAGTTAGCTGGAATTGCAATATACAATTACATGTATTTCATCAAAGTAATACAGTGTGACTCGTCATATATACATACATGTGAATTCATATCATAATATGAAGTAGTTTCATATACTATGTATTTGGAAGAAATCGCAATTTCAGACTGGATTAATTATCATTTACTCCTACTGATCGAAAATATAATCATTTAATATGATTAAATGTTTAAATAATTGAAGTGAATAGATCCTTTACTAAGAAAAATTAAATCTTGATTAAGCAAAGTTAAAGGGTAGTAATTAAAGGGCCTAAGTCTCTTTATCTATTTACAGTCAAGTGTACTTGTACAGATTGAAAAAGATGTTCTCTTACCGATTAACAAATGGTAGTTGCCACATTTATCATTTCCTGCATCTTATTTAACATAATAACAATTTCCTGCATCTTATTTAACATAATAACAATTTCCTGCATCTTTTTTAACATAATAACAATTTCCTGCATCTTTTTTAACATAATAACAATTTCCTGCATCTTTTTTAACATAATAACAATTTCCTGCATCTTTTTTAACATAATAACAATTTCCTGTACTTTTTCAACATAATTCAAATTCTTTGCTTTTAGAAGGTTTAAAATGATTGAAATAAGAAGAAACTGTTTGGGGGTTTTCCCCTCTCAATCTTCTATGGACCCACCATAATTTATTCTGCTTCCTATGAAAATTTCGAATATATGGAAATCTTTATTCGTTTTACCGTTAATTAAGTTGAAATGTAATTAATTTTTTTTTTTCAATTTTTTTTTTCATTGAAAAATGTTTTAAAAAGACATGCTAAATAGTCATACCTTTCAATATATTAAAATAATAAATATCATGGAAAAATTTCATACAGTATACCTATATTTATATATTTTTTTATTATTAAACTAAAAGGTTTGTTAATATTTTAATCAACAATATCTATTAAACATTTAGTATTTCATGACTTTCGAAAACATTCTGTTTTCCTCATAAGCCTATTAATGTTATTTAAATACTATGAATAGTTTGCTTTTATAAATTTCACACACCCACCTCCTAGCTACAACAGTCCAAGCAAATTATTTCACTTGATTTAGGTCCTCTTAAAGATGAGATTACAATTTACTCGACGACGGCATCAAATTTTAATGCAATTTTGAATTTTGTCGCAGACATTTTTCTTCATGAAGTAAAATGAAGAGAAATTCTTCACAGAGTAGAAGTTATTATCTGAACATGGAAAAAGAGGAATTCCTAGGAAATTTACGACTACAGTGTGAACTGAAGGTCGTTGCACTTTTTTAAATATAAAATTAAACATATTTGACGTCACTTTATATGTTCTACATTTTCTAAATATCTTGCATATTAATCTATAATCTTATTCTACGGGTGTATTTAATAAAATTTGAAATATTAGGTGTAAAATATAGAAATCGACCGTGCATGTATCATGTTGTGACTGTAGATTCATCGAACTTTGATTCATTGAACTTTGATTCATTGAACTTTGATTCATTGAACTTTGATTCATTGAACTTTGATTCATCAAATTTGTTGATTCATTGAACTTTGATTCATTGAACTTTGATTCATTGAACTTTGATTCATTGAACTTTGATTCATTGAACTTTGATTCATTGAACTTTGATTCATCAAATTTGTTGATTCATTGAACTTTGATTCATTGAACTTTGATTCATTGAACTTTGATTCATTGAACTTTGATTCATTGAACTTTGATTCATCAAATTTGTTGATTCATTGAACTTTGATTCATTGAACTTTGATTCATTGAACTTTGATTCATTGAACTTTGATTCATCAAATTTGTTGATTCATTGAACTTTGATTCATTGAACTTTGATTCATTGAACTTTGATTCATTGAACTTTGATTCATTGAACTTTGATTCATCAAATTTGTTGATTCATTGAACTTTGATTCATTGAACTTTGATTCATTGAACTTTGATTCATCAAATTTGTTGATTCATTGAACTTTGATTTATTGGACTTGGATTTATTGGACTTTGATTTATCGAACTTTGATTCATCGAACTTTGATTCATCGAACTTTGATTCATCGAACTTTGATTCATCGAACTTTGATTCATCGAACTTTGATTCATCGAACTTTGATTCATCGAACTTTGATTCATCGAACTTTGATTCATCGAACTTTGATTCATCGAACTTTGATTCATCGAACTTTGATTCATTGAACTTTGATTCATCGAATCTGTAGATTCATTGAACTTGGCAGATCTGAGAATTGTTTTTCAAGTGGAAGACCTCGAATTGTTCAAACAAAGAGAATGGTTAAGGCTGTCCGAGGAAAGGTGAGGAGAAATCCAAAGAGATTTATTCGAATGGTGGCCAAAGACATAAAGATGACCAACATTTGCATGAAAACCTTCATCACGATGGATCTTCAGTTACCTTGATACAAAAAGAGAAAACAGCAATTCCTTATACTTCTTCAAAACCAAAAAAGATAAGCAGAGAACAAAGAATCTTCTCAAGAAATCAAAGGCGTGCACGGCCGCGACATGAGATCATTTTTTGAAGCCCAGTTCAATATTCAGAACGACAGAGTTTATGCAAAGTCTTCAGAAGACATCGAAAATTCTCTTACAGCAGGTTACCGCTGTCAAAAATCATCTTCTGTCATGATGTGAGCCGCTATCTTGAAGAAAATCAGTTCAGATCGTTACATTGGCTGTGTTTTGGTTCTAGCTCTTGAAGAAGAGTAAAAAAGCACTTCAAAGATCAGGCTTTAATCTTCTAACAAGATTAAAGACCTTCCCACACCGCAAAATAGACAGGAGTGGTGCTAACATCAATTCCCATGATTCTGAAGCAAGGAAATCTGGTCTCCCTCATCACCATATTTAAACCAACGAATTTTTGTGTTAGGTCAATGTTGGAGCTGAAGTCCTGTTCTGTTTCTCATGCAAGTCTGGATGTCCTGAAACAGTCACTATAGCTGGAATGAGCCAAAGTGCCCCAACATAAGATCTGTGACTGAATTGAAAGAGATATTCGATATTGATAACTAATGATAAACCTTATTCTTATTATCTTCTAATTATGTTATTTAAAGGACTATTCAAAGTATTTATAAATTATATTTGAAACTATGATATCTTATGATCAATATACATATATTGTAATGGACAATAATATACAATCTACTTACTAAAAATTTTCCGACTAGGTTAGTCGCTTGTACTTTACCTCAATTCATAATAAATCATTGTATTTTCTATATAATTTACACATTTCAATAATTTGTAAATTATAACTGTAAATGGATATTGTAAATACGATATCTTCCTCGGATTAGTTCATTCCTAGTGGAATATTATTTGTGGGAAGCAATATTTCTAGAGACAAAATTATCAATAGCGCTACAATAATGAGGCAATGTAGTAACAACTTTGGGACAATAAATTGTAACAGTATTGGTTAAACAAAACATTGTTTCGTGCGTTCTTGCTGGGACGAATTAGTTATACAAAACTTCTACCACTAGTCACATTCTGTCCGGAATTTAGGGAATATTCTGTAGTTTTCGCACTATTTTAAAATATCGGAATCATCAAAGTGATTTACTCCATTTAAAGCAAATTCCTGGCACATGGACGCTATAGCTGAGAGTAAAATGTTTATTTGTTGTTTCCATTGCTAGTGTATCGCTGTCCGTTAAATGCTTTGACTGTAATAGTTTGCAAATCTCTTTCACTGCAATAACAGTAATTGTTATGAGTCAAATTGTTATTTCATGTTCTGCTATAAATACCAACAAAATATTGATAGTAGTTAAAAGTTACGATTCGGAATGAAATAGAATTTATTGCTGTGACTGGACACTGGTATAGATAGGCTCTACTTTATTGAAAGGAAGGGTTAGTCTCGAGTAATCGCATGGTTTCACATTTACGATCCTATGGAAAAAATATATAATAACTATTATTTATCTCGTTGTCTTTTCTTTTCTCTTTTATGATCGTAAATGTGTAACTGTACGATAACTTGGAACTTACCCTAACATACGAAAATGGTAGATACAAATCTTAAATTATAGTTTTTTTTTCACAAATTGTATATCCTTATTTATTCATATTATAATAGATTTCTATAGTAAAATAAAAATTGTATTAATTTCATTTTATTTTGATAAAGAAAAATATAAAATAATATTTGATTGAACGTAGATATTAATGTTTCAGTATTTATTTATACACTATTTACATACAGTTTTATATTAATCAGTAGGTTATTATTTTAAACTCACGTTGAAGACTTTTTTCAGTTTCTTATTTTTAAACAAAAAAAAAAGGTCAGCGGTGAGTTTAAACGACCTCTTGTTTTTTAAATTACCGATTCTCATTATATGTTAAATACAAATTAACTAATACCTCTTGAATAAATCTGAAAAAAAACATGAAAAAATATCTGAATTATAAATATCATGTTTATAAATGCCTTTGATATACTTATGAACATCAATGCTCTCAAAAGGTACATAAAATTAAAAATAAAAGTGATATTACATAAATGCTTTGAAGGAGTAACTGCTGTAAATTCAAAGGATATTTAACCAAAGAAAACCTTATTAACGTTCATTAACATCAAAGGCATTAGAGACTTGTACGACTGCCTTTCTTTTGATAGTAAAGGATTTATAGTTGCTTGATTTTTGTGTTGGTGAACTCTGAAGTGTTTTTACTCACATGTGCATTATTTTGTGTTGGTAAACTTTGAAGTGTTTCACTCACATTGATTTAGTGTCGCACTAATTTTGTTTTCTTCTATTTATATATTTTTTTTTCTTTTTCTTTTCAATTTCATAAGTTCAATATTTTCCAGATTAATTTGTCATTAAAATCAAAATTTTAGTTTATTTCTTTGTTGTGATTATCCAATTTATAATTTTTTTTACTCTCTCATTTTTCATGATTAATTTTTCTAAAAAAAATTAAATTGCCTTTCCTAAACAAATTAAAAATTTATCATCAATTGTAGCACAAAACTGCCATTTCAATTAAAAACTACTATATTATCTAAGCATTATTTATATCCATAAGCTTTAATTACGTTTAATATTCTACCTCTTTTGATTATAATCAACAAAATTGAATCTTTAAAGCCCTCCCTTTCGAATAGATTCAAAAACCCAACTATTTAAAAGACCCCAATGTTATTTTATGAATTAAATACCGAGCGTACATTTTAATATAGGGACATTTTGAATTAATTTTTAGCCTCCATGAATAGGGCTTGCTATTGATGAGATATTTAAACATGCAGTTTATCTTCTTTCTTTGATCTATAATAATATTATTGATGATAGTTTAAAAAGAAGGGGAAATTTGAAGTATTTGGATTTTTTGTAAGGGCCGCTGAAAACATTTTCTTTGATGTGATAGTTCAAATACTAGAGAGAAAATTATGGTGGGCCAGAGAAGAATAAATCTACTACGGCCCTACCAAAGTTTGTCCCTTGAACATATATTAATTAATAGGGTTGTGACATTATGCTTTAAAAATCATAGATTCCGAACATAGTATATACGAAAAGAATTAAACAGTAGTGAATCGTTTTAAGCTAACTGTATAAAGAATTCGATATCATTCCATTTCGTCTATGATATTCTTAAGATCTATGATTTTAAAAGCATATTGTAGTGAATAGTGAACTCCTCTATAGTGAATGAGTTGTGATTTACCTCGTATAGTGAACAAATTTTCTTGAATCAGCGATGAAAATCAGTCTCAAACAATCAGTAAATTTAAAAAACTGATGTCAAATTTATGACATACTAAAAAAAGTTGTTCACTATACGGGGCAAATTCTCACTCTTTCACTATAGAAGAGTTCACTATAGAGGAGTTCACTATAGAGCAGTTCACTATAGAAGAGTTCACTATAGAGGAGTTCACTATAAAGGAGTTCACTATAGAGGAGTTCACTATAGAGCAGTTCACTATAGAGTAGTTCACTACAGAGGAGTTCACTATAGAGGAGTTCTACTGTATAGGAGTTCACTATAGAGGAGTTCTACTGTATAGGAGTTCACTATAGAGGAGTTCTACTGTATAGGAGATCACTATAGAGCAGTTCACTATAGACTAGTTCACTATAGAGTAGTTCACTATAGATGAGTTCACTATAGAGGAGTTCACTATAGAGGAGTTCACTATAGAGGAGTTCACTATAGAGAAGTTCACTATAGAGTAGTTCACTATAGAGGAGTTCACTATAGAGGAGTTCACTATAGAGGAGTTCACTATAGAGCAGTTCACTATAGACTAGTTCACTATAGAGTAGTTCACTATAGATGAGTTCACTATAGAGTAGTTCACTATAGAGTAGTTCACTATAGAGCAGTTCACTATAGACTAGTTCACTATAGAGTAGTTCACTATAGATGAGTTCACTATAGAGCAGTTCACTATAGAGGAGTTCACTATAGAGGAGTTCACTATAGAGGAGTTCACTATAGAGAAGTTCACTATAGAGTAGTTCACTATAGAGGAGTTCACTATAGAGGAGTTCACTATAGAGGAGTTCACTATAGAGAAGTTCACTATAGAGTAGTTCACTATAGAGTAGTTCACTATAGAGGAGTTCACTATAGAGGAGTTCACTATAGAGCAGTTCACTATAGACTAGTTCACTATAGAGTAGTTCACTATAGATGAGTTCACTATAGAGTAGTTCACTATAGAGGAGTTCACTATAAAGGAGTTCACTATAGATGAGTTCACTATAGAGCAGTTCACTATAGAGGAGTTCACTATAGAGGAGTTCACTATAGAGTAGTTCACTATAGAGTAGTTCACTATAGAGGAGTTCACTATAGAGTAGTTCACTATAGAGTAGTTCACTATAGAGGAGTTCACTATAGAGGAGCTCTACCGTATAACAATCATAGCTACTCCATTAAGAAATCACTCACCACAGTAACTCCCTAGTCCTGTATAATCCTATACGCTCCTGAATGTCTTAGACTTACTACAATGCTCTCCTTATGGAGTCATTGTCCGTCACTCTATTAATAGAGAACAGCATGAGCTTCAAAGGCAGCATGTCATCACGCTGCTGCAGGGTATGACAGAAGCAGAACCTGTCAACTACTTCAATAAAGCCATAAACAGTGAATGGATCGACACAAAATAAATACAGGCAGTGAATTTTAGAGATGGAGTCTAAGTTATTACAAAGGTGGTTGCAGTCAAAGAATATGAAGAGGGATAGTTATGGTGGGGCCATCGCAGATTAAGAGCGAGACTCCAAAAGAAATTTTGACCAACAGATTTAGTTATGGTGGGGCAAGAACCTGAATAAATTAACCATAATTCTCTTTATGTCTATTCTTTACTTATATTATATACTTATCATTATGAATTTAATTATAAATACATAACTGTATTTTATTTTTATTGAAAGTAGTTATATATTTTCAGATAGGAACAAAAAAATAAGTAATAATTGAATTGAAGAAGTAGCCCAAACGTTATTTGCAGTTTTATTAGTGTGTTATAGTTTGTTTTAAACTTGAATTGGACTTTGTTTTACCATTTGAGACACTGAATTTAATCAACCAATTAACATCTCTGTACGCGGTTGAAACATATTGCTTTCGTAGTTTAATTATATTTTTTGGATTCTCAGTTTTTCGACTTCATTTGAATTATTTTCCAGTAGTTCTAGAACCACACAGTGCCGATGTTCTAATTTTTATCAGTGATTATAATAGATGCTATAAGATCATCTATACTCTAGTCTATAGGATGAAAACGATTGGGTGAAAATCCAAACTGAATTCATAGATTTTAAACACTAACTTTTTAAAATTAATTTTGAACAAGATACATAAGTCATCCATAGAATAATCCAAACAAACTTTTAGTCTATCGTCTTTCGTCGGACATTCCCGACGATGGTAGTATGATATTTTACGATAAAATACTATCAATATTTACCGTTGTGGACAATAACAGACGATATGCCGATAATAAATTTTCCAAAAGGACAGTACATTAGAAACAATTTCCCATTACTCTTCCCGTACTTTCTTTGATGTCATCTCTTGACTATAAACCTAACTTACAGATGTCCAACAAAAGGTAGTGTACTAGGTACACTAGGTAGTGTTCTAGGTACACTAGGTAGTGTTCTAAGTACACTAGGTAGTGTTCTAAGTACACTAGGTAGTGTTCTAGGTACACTAGGTAGTGTTCTAGGTACACTAGGTAGTGTTCTAGGTACACTAGGTAGTGTTTTAGGTACACTAGGTAGTGTTCTAGGTACACTAGGTAGTGTTCTAGGTACACTAGGTAGTGTTCTAGGTACACTAGGTAGTGTTCTAAGTACACTAGGTAGTGTTCTAGGTACACTAGGTAGTGTTCTAGGTACACTAGGTAGTGTTCTAGGTACACTAGGTAGTGTTTTAGGTACACTAGGTAGTGTTCTAGGTACACTAGGTAGTGTTCTAGGTACACTAGGTAGTGTTCTAGGTACACTAGGTAGTGTTCTAGGTACACTAGGTAGTGTTTTAGGTACACTAGGTAGTGTTCTAGGTACACTAGGTAGTGTTCTAGGTACACTAGGTAGTGTTCTAGAAACACTAGGTAGTTTTCTAGAAACACTAGGTGGTGTTCCAGGTACACTAGGTAGTGTACCAGGTACACTAGGTAGTGTTCCAGGTACACTTAGTAGTGTTTTAGGTACACTAGGTAGTGTTCTAGATACACTAGGTAGTTTTCTAAGTAAACTAGGTAGTGTTCTAGGTACACTAGGTATTTTTTTAGGTACACTAGGTAGTGTTCTAAGTAGACTAGGTAGTTTTCTAGGTACACTAGGTAGTTTTCTAGGTACACTAGGTAGTTTTCTAGGTACACTAGATAGTTTTCTAGGTACACTAGGTAGTTTTCTAGGTACACTAGGTAGTTTTCTAGATACACTAGGTAGTTTTCTAGGTACACTAGGTAATTTTCTAGGTACACTAGGTAGTGTTCCAAGTACACTAGGTAGTGTTCTAGGTACACTAGGTAGTGTTCTAGGTACACTAGGTAGTGTTCTAGGTACACTAGGTGGTGTTCCAGGTACACTAGGCAGTGTTCCAAGTCCACTAGGTAGTGTTCTAGGTACACTAGGCAGTGTTCTAGGTACACTAGGTAGTGTTCCAGGTACACTAGGTAGTGTTCCAGGTACACTAGGTAGTGTTCTAGGTACATTAGGTAATGTTCTAGGTACACTAGGTAATGTTCTAGGTACACTAGGTAGTGTTCTAGATACACTAAGTAGTGTTCTAGATACACTAGGTAGTTTTCTAAGTAAACTAGGTATTGTTCTAGGTACACTAGGTAGTTTTCTAGGTACACTAGGTAGTGTTCTAAGTAGACTAGGTAGTTTTCTAGGTACACTAGGTAGTTTTCTAGGTACACTAGGTAGTTTTCTAGGTACACTAGGTAGTTTTCTAGATACACTAGGTAGTTTTCTAGGTACACTAGGTAGTTTTCTAGGTACACTAGGTAGTTTTCTAGGTACATTAGGTAGTTTTCTAGGTACATTAGGTAGTTTTCTAGGTACACTAGGTAGTTTTCTAGGTACACTAGGTAGTTTTCTAGGTACACTAGGTAGTTTTCTAGGTACACTAGGTAGTTTTCTAGGTACACTAGGTAGTTTTCTAGATACACTAGGTAGTTTTCTAGGTACACTATGTAGTTTTCTAGGTACACTAGGTAGTTTTCTAGGTACACTAGGTAGTTTTTTAGGTACACTAGGTAGTTCTCTAGATACACTAGGTAGTTTTCTAGGTACACTAGGTAGTTTTCTAGGTACACTAGGTAGTGTTCCAAGTACACTAGGTAGTTTTCTAGGTACACTAGGTAGTTTTCTAGGTACACTAGGTAGTTTTCTAGGTACACTAGGTAGTTTTCTAGATACACTAGGTAGTTTTCTAGGTACACTATGTAGTTTTCTAGATACACTAGGTAGTTTTCTAGGTACACTAGGTAGTTTTCTAGGTACACTAGGTAGTGTTCCAAGTACACTAGGTAGTGTTCTAGGTACACTAGGTAGTGTTTTAGGTACACTAGGTAGTGTTCTAGGTACACTAGGTGGTGTTCCAGGTACACTAGGCAGTGTTTCAAGTCCACTAGGTAGTGTTCTAGGTACACTAGGCAGTGTTCTAGGTACACTAGGTAGTGTTCCAGGTACACTAGGTAGTGTTCCAGGTACACTAGGTAGTGTTCTAGGTACACTAGGTAGTGTTTTAGGTACACTAGGTAGTGTTCTAGGTACACTAGGTAGTGTTCTAGGTACACTAGGTAGTGTTCTAGGTACACTAGGTAGTGTTCTAGGTACACTAGGTACTGTTTTAGGTACACTAGGTAGTGTTCTAGGTACACTAGGTAGTGTTCTAGGTACACTAGGTAGTGTTCTAGAAACACTAGGTAGTGTTCTAGAAACACTAGGTAGTTTTCTAGAAACACTAGGTGGTGTTCCAGGTACACTAGGTAGTGTACCAGGTACACTAGGTAGTGTTCCAGGTACACTTAGTAGTGTTTTAGGTACACTAGGTAGTGTTCTAGATACACTAGGTAGTTTTCTAAGTAAACTAGGTAGTGTTCTAGGTACACTAGGTATTTTTTAGGTACACTAGGTAGTGTTCTAAGTAGACTAGGTAGTTTTCTAGGTACACTAGGTAGTTTTCTAGGTACACTAGGTAGTTTTCTAGGTACACTAGATAGTTTTCTAGGTACACTAGGTAGTTTTCTAGGTACACTAGGTAGTTTTCTAGATACACTAGGTAGTTTTCTAGGTACACTAGGTAATTTTCTAGGTACACTAGGTAGTGTTCCAAGTACACTAGGTAGTGTTCTAGGTACACTAGGTAGTGTTCTAGGTACACTAGGTAGTGTTCTAGGTACACTAGGTGGTGTTCCAGGTACACTAGGCAGTGTTCCAAGTCCACTAGGTAGTGTTCTAGGTACACTAGGCAGTGTTCTAGGTACACTAGGTAGTGTTCCAGGTACACTAGGTAGTGTTCCAGGTACACTAGGTAGTGTTCTAGGTACATTAGGTAATGTTCTAGGTACACTAGGTAATGTTCTAGGTACACTAGGTAGTGTTCTAGATACACTAAGTAGTGTTCTAGATACACTAGGTAGTTTTCTAAGTAAACTAGGTAGTGTTCTAGGTACACTAGGTAGTTTTCTAGGTACACTAGGTAGTGTTCTAAGTAGACTAGGTAGTTTTCTAGTTACACTAGGTAGTTTTCTAGGTACACTAGGTAGTTTTCTAGGTACACTAGGTAGTTTTCTAGATACACTAGGTAGTTTTCTAGGTACACTAGGTAGTTTTCTAGGTACACTAGGTAGTTTTCTAGGTACATTAGGTAGTTTTCTAGGTACATTAGGTAGTTTTCTAGGTACACTAGGTAGTTTTCTAGGTACACTAGGTAGTTTTCTAGGTACACTAGGTAGTTTTCTAGGTACACTAGGTAGTTTTCTAGGTACACTAGGTAGTTTTCTAGATACACTAGGTAGTTTTCTAGGTACACTATGTAGTTTTCTAGGTACACTAGGTAGTTTTCTAGGTACACTAGGTAGTTTTTTAGGTACACTATGTAGTTCTCTAGATACACTAGGTAGTTTTCTAGGTACACTAGGTAGTTTTCTAGGTACACTAGGTAGTTTTCTAGGTACACTAGGTAGTTTTCTAGGTACACTAGGTAGTTTTCTAGGTACACTAGGTAGTTTTCTACGTACACTAGGTAGTTTTCTAGATACACTAGGTAGTTTTCTAGGTACACTATGTAGTTTTCTAGATACACTAGGTAGTTTTCTAGGTACACTAGGTAGTTTTCTAGGTACACTAGGTAGTGTTCCAAGTACACTAGGTAGTGTTCTAGGTACACTAGGTAGTGTTTTAGGTACACTAGGTAGTGTTCTAGGTACACTAGGTGGTGTTCCAGATACACTAGGCAGTGTTCCAAGTCCACTAGGTAGTGTTCTAGGTACACTAGGCAGTGTTCTAGGTACACTAGGTAGTGTTCCAGGTACACTAGGTAGTGTTCCAGGTACACTAGGTAGTGTTCTAGGTACATTAGGTAATGTTCTAGGTACACTAGATAATGTTCTAGGTACACTAGGTAGTGTTCTAGATACACTAGGTAGTGTTCTAGATACACTAGGTAGTTTTCTAAGTAAACTAGGTAGTGTTCTAGGTACACTAGGTAGTTTTCTAGGTACACTAGGTAGTGTTCTAAGTAGACTAGGTAGTTTTCTAGGTACACTAGGTAGTTTTCTAGGTACACTAGGTAGTTTTCTAGATACACTAGGTAGTTTTCTAGGTACACTAGGTAGTTTTCTAGGTACACTAGGTAGTTTTCTAGGTACATTAGGTAGTTTTCTAGGTACATTAGGTAGTTTTCTAGGTACACTAGGTAGTTTTCTAGGTACACTAGGTAGTTTTCTAGGTACACTAGGTAGTTTTCTAGGTACACTAGGTAGTTTTCTAGGTACACTAGGTAGTTTTCTAGATACACTAGGTAGTTTTCTAGGTACACTATGTAGTTTTCTAGGTACACTAGGTAGTTTTCTAGGTACACTAGGTAGTTTTTTAGGTACACTAGGTAGTTCTCTAGATACACTAGGTAGTTTTCTAGGTACACTAGGTAGTTTTCTAGGTACACTAGGTAGTTTTCTAGGTACACTAGGTAGTTTTCTAGGTACACTAGGTAGTTTTCTAGGTTACACTAGGTTGTTTTCTAGGTAGCTACACTGTTTTGTTTCCACTTCTGTATAACTTTTCTCTGTGAGTTTAGAGATGTTCAGTTTGCCAAGCGTCACTGATTTTTTGAACACACTGTACAAAGTTTGGAGGTCAGGTGCATTGTGCACTGACTCAATGTGCAACAGAAAGAAAAAGAAGCGGAATTAATTTTGTAATTAAATGTACTTTGTGTTCCGAATTGTTTGACTGTTCCACATCTTCGATCATTCAAGGAAACGGTATATAAAAATTATTAAAATGACGAGTTTAAATGTTAAATTCATTATATATAATCGAAAATATAAAAGCGGTCGATTACTTCGAGGTTACTTTCCATACCTACTTCATTTGGAGTGACATGTCAAAATGACCTCAGAGGTCACATTTCAATTTATCACAATCAAAATGAGGTATGAATACATTGAACCTAAAGTCAATTACTTTAGCCTCACCCATTTTAAATTTAGAAAATCACTGTCTGTTGTTATAGGTTCAACGAACTGAACTCTTAAATTTTTTTTCAGAAATAACAGTAATTTTTTTTGAACAGTGTACTTGTATGTTACTTTCATCATCCAAAGAGAGATCGAAATAAACTTAAATAGATAATATCATAAATTTTGATATGTTACAAAAGTCATGTCCTTCAAAATTAATGCAACCCACACATTTTAATAATCTTTATCTATTTGCAATATCATTCATATAAAATCCTATAACAACAATAGAATGAAGCGTACCATTGACTTAGAAATATGGATTTCGTCGTGTCATTCCCCAGTGAAAGGGAATATATCGTATTTTCTGTTCTCCCTGATATGTTTTGTTGTTTTTGAAGTCATAGAACATTTACCGCAATATTTTATAAGCTTATTTACAATGAAACAAATGAATTATTGATTCAATATACTTATAACGGGACAATTGGAGTAGTTTGGTACATGGATTTTTGGCTTACAAAATGAAGCCATAGAAGATTAAGAGAGAAACTATCTTAATCTTCTATGCCCCCACCATAACTTTTTCTCCATCTTCTTGGCCCCACCAGAACATCCTATCTCTGTATGATATATAATATTTAATAGTTTTGTTTGTATAAAATGCATTTGTATGTTTACTTTATTTTCATTTGTGCAAAATATTCATTATGAAATTCCTTTCTGGAGTATATTCTTATTTTGCCAACCATGAAATATGATAAACATTATACTACACTTTCGTTCATAGTGTTTGACATGAGCACTCTTCAAAACAATAAAGATCATATATAAGATACCTACTTTACAGTATATATGTTTATAAACACCTACTTTACAGTATACATATTTACATACACCTATTTTACAGTATATATATTTACATACACCTACTTTACAGTATATATATCTACATACACCTACTTTACAGTATATATATTTACATACACCTACTTTACAGTATATATATCTACATACACCTACTTTACAGTATATATATTTACATACACCTACTTTACAGTATATATATCTACATACACCTACTTTACAGTATACATATTTACATACACCTATTTTACAGTATATATATTTACATACACCTACTTTACAGTATATATATTTACATACACCTACTTTACAGTATATATATCTACATACACCTACTTTACAGTATATATATTTACATACACCTACTTTACAGTATATATATTTACATACACCTATTTTACAGTATATATATTTACATACACCTACTTTACAGTATATATATTTACATACACCTACTTTACAGTATATATATTTACATACACCTACTGTACAGACCTACAGGATATATATTTATACACTGTAGTAGCCTCTCTATACCCTGACATCTAAAGTAGTTACCAGACATAAAAAGAAGCAATTTCAACTCTAATTCAACGAATGAGAGCTCACTTGATGTAATCTGGTAAAGTCGAGGTGTAGCAGACGCAGTACTCGGAAAGTGGGTGTTCTAGGTCTAGATAGGGCAATCATAAATTTCTAAATGTCAGTTTGGTTGCTTCAAGACGTTCAATACCTATTTATAATTCATTGGCTTCAAGCAAACTTCGCAAGAAAAATACCGGCAAATGATATGGTGCTTGCTACCTTTAAAATTGTGATCCTATCAATTTATCATTAAATTAAACTACACATATATAAATAAATAGTAAATATTTTCTTAATAACTTTTGGAGCATTCGGATATAAAATTTGATTTATTTTTTTAAGTTTTTTAAAATTTATTGTTTTAAAAATCAGATATTTTCCTAAATTTGAGAAAGTTATCCATGGTGGGCCATATCTTCTATGACCCCACCATAACCTTATCTCTCAAACACCCACCGTATTCGGAAGAGATGCATATTGCATTAGCAGTTCACTCCTGACTTTTTTATACCCAAAATAAAGGACTACCGACAGCTGATTCATTGGCCAGAATAAAACATCGATAAAAGTCTACGGTTTTTCCATCGCCAGACATGGCTCCAGCAATTTGAATAATGGAAAATGTCTTATTGTGAGGCATTTCTATGCATTATTTGAACTATATTCTATCAGCATATTGGTGTAAAATGTATAGGATTATTTTTCTTGAATTTGAAATTTTGAGTATTTGTAAAATATTAAGCCTTATATATGAACAAATTTGTTTCATATTACTATGGAATATTTAAATAGGCAATTTTAGGAATATTATAATTATAAAAATGTTTTAAATTGATTAATTGAAGGTTAATTAAATTATTACTTATAATCATTGATTTGCATTAAAATGTTAGTAAATATTGGTATTATTTAACAGTTGAAATTTTACCCAGGCAAGAAGGATTTATTCCTGGGTTATTCCCTTAATATCCCAGGAATAAATCATTCTTTCCTTCTCTAAATCTTCTATGGCCCCACCATAACTTTCCCTCTTTATCTTCTATGGCCCCACCATAACTTCCTCCCTTCGAAATGTCTAAACAGGCACGAATTCCTCATTGATTTATGTGAATCACTTCATTTGTTTAACAAACATTAATTTCGTTTCGATTTGCAAACCATTCACGTAAATTCTGAGCGACAAACTTTATCTCGGAGTTGCAGGAGCTCTAAACCCGTCTCCCGATCTTTCTACCTCAAATAAAACCATTCCAGTGAAACAAAAAAGAAAGAACTTTGTTCGAAAGAAACCTACCTCGAGATTGTAGTTCTGAATCTAGAAAAGTTTGAATTTATTTCAAGGTATGGTGCTGCTATTGAAGATTATAGCGCGGGGTATTAGGTGATCTTCTATGGCCCACCATAACCATCTCTCCTAATAAATCGTATAATATGTGACAGATAATTTAAATGGGCAGGCAAATGTACTCATTTTTATGTATAAAATTGTGAGGATATTTTTCATCATGATTTAAATTATATTTTTTACATTAAAATATTTTCTTTTACTAAAAGTTATTATTAGTATTAAAATACAAATTTTAATTATGATAAAATGTATTTCCGCAATTGTATTCATACTTAAGTTAAAATGCATTGCTATATGTGTTTTATTTGTGCATTTTTACAGTAATAATAATATAACAATACAAATAATTGTAATGTATTTCTAAATTGATTTTATTTGTTATTAATAATGAATTTAATTTAAACTTCATCTATATTTAAATGTTAACATATAAAAATTCTCTTTCCTTAAATTATATACGTATTTATTCCATTAGCATACATTCGAATTAACTTCACTAGTTACATTTACAGTGACAAGTGCCCCTAATGATCACAGGTGTTCCAATGACACTGAAAAACACCTGTACAGGTGTGAAGCTGTCACACAACTGTCCCTTTAATACAGGTACTGATAGAGTGTTAAAAAATATAAACAGGTTAGTTATCTCTTGTAGCCTGTCTCGATAAATCGTGATTGTATTTTATCATGTGATAATAATACGAAATTTAATTTTATGATGAACTAGTGTATTGCCCATTAAAAATAACGGGTGTTCAATAGTAATTCATTACCAGTTATTAGGTTATTTTTAGTGAATTCAAATAAAATTTATTTTCTGCATAAGAAAACAAAACACATTAAAATTGAATAAAAGTATATGAATATAAATTGCATATCAATATATTCCTGTGAGTATCATAGTTACATTCTACATTTGAGTAATCGTCGAGTAAAAACTGACACCATATAAATAAATAAATAAACATACGATAGAAATTATTACTCTATATCCACTTTCCGAGTACTGTGACGTCACAAGGTTATTCTAGGAAAGAACATAGGTTCGATGCTGCCTATCGCATCCTTGTAGTTAATTATAGACACCATAATATATTTTACGAGAACCTACTGTCAATAAACTGAGCATTCACAAGTTGGAGGGAGTGTTATGGTGGGCCGGAGAAGATTAAATCCCCTCTTAATCTCCTATGGCCACATCAAAAGCCCTTTCCCCCCCGCTAATTGCGTTGCTAATTAGCAAGAGCCGTAAACCACATAGCGAACTAAGGTTTGTACAAACACTATGCGAAAATAGAAGATGCCGGTAATTTATAGTTTGGCCAGCTTATACCACTCACTTATAGTGTAAACAATTCAATGTTTTTACCTTAAAGGGTGTCTGGCATCTAGAACTGTTATTGTGGAGCATGTTTTACGTATCTACAAGATGAGTGATGGTAGTGAGACTATAATTTGATAGATTTGAATGTAAAATCTATGGCATCCATTATAGACGATTACACGGTGAATATTGATCGTATTTTAAGCATCTTAATTTCAGTAAATAATGTCAGGATTTATTTAATGTTCAGCGAAAGACAATAATTGTTTTAAATTAATGCTACATCACGATTGGATTAGAGTCAACCCAGATGATCTTTTTATCGTCAATCTTGAATAATTTTCCCGACTTAATTGGCTGCTAAAATATTTAGATCGTTGCTAGTAAAGGATGGATTTATTGATAATAAACAGCTATCACTTTGAAAGAGAAGTTGTTTATATTACCGCTTCACACCTTCGTTAGAAATAGCTATCGTATTTCCGTTACAGTTCCTGTTTTGGGTGTAAATATTATAATTTATTTGTTTTGAACTAGAAAGCAACTAATGAAACTATATCATGCAGGAAATAAACAACTTTTATTGCAGTTGTTTCCAATGTAAATAATATATTTTATTTATTTATGAAATAAAGATGATATAGCTGAAACAAAATAAAATGATATTGTTTACTCACCAATGATATTATCAAGTTATAAACGATGTTTGATGATAGTTTCTAATCCAAATGTAGCAAAGTATATTGTGATGAGATTGGAAAGATGTTATAATATTGGCAATATTGTAACAACAGTGGGGTACTGTTATTCCAATTAAGTTACCAATCACGTACAATTCCCACTCACTCGTTAGTCATTTATTACGAATGTTCGACATTTAAAGTGATTATCTCAAATCACATATCCACATATCTTACATATACCCTATGTACGAATAGTTAAAAAGTTAATCATTGTAAATAAAGTGATGGGAGAAAACAAGCACCAATAATTGTTAAAAATTGCTATAGCTTATATCAAGATTTAAATAGTAATTCATTTCTCTCCAGTCATTAGTTTGAGTAATAAAATCTGTACATTTCAGGGGATTGATAACCTTCAAAATGTTAATTAAAGGTCCTCTCCAGGCTCCGAGAATAGAATGAGTTTATTACATAATATTATAGAACTAAGGTTTAGTAATATTATTCTGAAAACCGCATAAATTTGGTTCAGAACATAATTTTTTGCTTTTAAAGTTTTTACTACTCTGTGTGCAAGAATTGTACAAAACACTAATTTGACGTTGAAGAAGAAGATTGTACACTCTTTGTTTTGATTTCAATTCGAATATTAAAAGAAAACAATGCGTATTCAGCCTTCGTCTAAGATTTTAATTATTTCCTAAAGTATATAAACATTTCTATGATAAGCTTATCCAATTTTATACCTTAAACGAATATTAAATATTGATTGATTATACCTTCCTAGTTGACATTCAAAACAGACGGTGCACATTCTTTTTCTTCAGACTGAAATTAGCAAGTTTGAAGAAATACTGGTATTTTTTAAGTTTAGGTCTTTAGAGTTAATACTATGCTTCAAATTTCATAAGGCTTACACCAAAATGATAAGAAACATTAGTCTCTTGAATAGAGCAATAAAAAATAATTTCTTAGAGGGGACATTCAATAATTTGAAAGTTTTCAAATTTGGTATACATGTAGAACAAAAAAAATAAAATGTTTTTATTCATGATAAAATTTTGCTATAGCCGATAGAAAACTAGTTTTTAATAGAGAACGAATATTTCAGGGGTAACTTTAACGCTTTATATCAAACAGTATTCATTTGAAAAATGGTTAGAGTAATTATTGTTTGACGATATAACATCATAAAGTTTTGTTAAGTCCATTCTTTGAATAAATCATATTTTTTGAAAAGCTCTATTTTTTGCATATTTTTCAAAATCTTTCAGCTCTAATTTTTCTCTGATTAGAAAATCTAATAATCCTATATTAAATATTATAGAGCACTGTTTTCTATTTCAAACAGGCCGTGTCACGTCTCTCTGTAACAAAAACTGACAGATTTAGTGAGTCAATCAATCCAAACCATGAGTGTTCAGGAGACACTGAAACATCTCTACTATCAGGTCACTTCGCTCTAGAGTCTAGAAGAATGTGTCACTTAGACCGGCGACCTATCTCTTCGTACACAATTCAGTGTGGCACTGACTTCTTATTGGAGCCAATGCAGGCTGCAGGGGTATTTCTTTTTATCCGAAATTAACATCTGCATCCCCTTTGAGATGTGAAAGGGCGAATGTGATCCTATCCGCCCCACCATCTGTATACGTGCTACAGACAATCTAGGACTTTAATATTGTATATTTACACAGAGTATCCTACAAATTGTCAGTGTAGGTAGGCGCATAATTTTTATTGGCTTTTCTGAAGGGTATCAATCTACTTAAACTGAATGATGTAAACAAATCAAAATGAGACTCAGAAGTGTTTCTAGAAGCTACTATAAAGTGTTTATAGCGCACAAATACTGTGATGTTAAAGCATTGAAATGTGATTGAAGTGGATGAGGTAAAGCAATGAAATGTGATTGAAGTGGATGAGTTAAAGCAATGAAATGTGATTGAAGTGGATGAGTTAAAGCTTGAAATGTGATTGAAGTGGATGAATTAAATCAATGAAATGTGATTGAAGTGGATGAGTTAAAGCAATGAAATGTGATTGAAGTGGATGAGTTAAAGCAATGAAATGTGATTGAAGTGGATGAGTTAAAGCAATGAAATGTGATTGAAGTGGATGAGTTAAAGCAATGAAATGTGATTGAAGTGGATGAGTTAAAGCAATGAAATGTGATTGAAGTGGATGAGTTAAAACAATGAAATGCGATTGAAGTGGATGAGTTAAAGCAATGAAATGTGATTGAAGTGGATGAGTTAAAACAATGAAATGTGATTGAAGTGGATGAGTTAAAGCAATGAAATGTGATTGAAGTGGATGAGTTAAAGCAATGAAATGTGATTGAAGTGGATGAGTTAAAGCAATGAAATGTGATTGAAGTGGATGAGTTAAAGCAATGAAATGTGATTGAAGTGGATGAGTTAAAGCAATGAAATGTGATTGAAGTGGATGAGTTAAAACAATGAAATGTGATTGAAGTGGATGAGTTAAAACAATGAAATGCGATTGAAGTGGATGAGTTAAAGCAATGAAATGTGATTGAAGTGGATGAGTTAAAGCAATGAAATGTGATTGAAGTGGATGAGTTAAAGCAATGAAATGTGATTGAAGTGGATGAGTTTTATTAATTGATTTGCATCTTTTCAATTGCACACATGTATTTGCAATATACTTTCAAATATCAAAATTTTATTACAAAAAATTTATCTCAAAAATCATATTGTATTTTATCAAATTTATTTTTCATGCACATTGACTCCAAATTAATAACATTTGCATGAATAAATTCCCTCAGAACTTCTCAGTATGAAATTAAATGGATTTATAAAATATAGAACTATAGTTTGACGATTGTTTAGATAAAACTTTGAATATTAATACAATTAGTTAATAATCTTAGTAGAAATTGCATAAAATATAACTAATATATCTGATATCAGGAGTTAATTCACAGTAAAAGTAGTTAATTCATATTTACGGTTATCTAAACTTACTACAGTTTTGTTGGAGAAATTTTCTAATTTTTTTATTTAATTTTCCTTATTTAATTTTTTTTATAAACTTTAAAAATAAACTTTGATATTACTGCATTATATTTAATTTGTATTGGATACACTAGGAAATTCTTCAAATTGAATTTTTATTTTATTATTAATTTTGTAATTTTAACATATATATACAACAGTATATTAGCTTGATCAATTAAATACAGTTCTTTTAACACTATTTTTATTGACGATTACACCTGCACAAATAAATTAATGGTATCAATATATTTCTTTCTATGATATATTAATTGTATATAAATATTAGGTTTAACACTAAATTATATATTTTGTAACAGCTTTTTATTTATTTATTTATATTTAGGTATATATATTTATATTCTTTAACTGTTACGTCCATCTTCACTGAGGAATAGAAGATTAAAAAGGTTTCCATTAATTCCTAAACAGAAGATTAATGGTATAATGATTGATTGAAAAGTATAAAAACATTCAAGGACATTTTACAAAGTATACATTAACATAAGAAATAACTAGTTGGCTAATTTGAAACCTGTACGATGAAAAACCTTTCTAGACAACAGAAAAAATTCTGTGGATTTTCATGAAAATCCAATTTGAACGTAAAAGGAATAATAATATAAATAATTCACAATCCTATAGCTATATGAATCTATAAGATTCCCTTTTTTTTTGAAGAACGTGTTATATGAAGGAGTAATTTCAAATTTTTATGGTCTTCACTTCCTAATGTTTTCCCTGTAATATTGCATACTCATTCACACCATTATATTAAAGTGCATTGAAGTTACACTACCAATCGTTGAGTAGTTACGAGTAGTTAGTTACTCGGGACTCCGAGAGTTAGAGTCTAATGTCTCTAAGGGGGAGAGTAAATAGGGAGTAGTTGAGAGAATTGGAACTGCATTCGCTAGCGATATGAAGGGAATGTTACCTAGTAACGTTAGTGTGACATTCGCTAGTGATATACAGGGAATGTTACCTAGTAACATTAGTATAACATTCACTAGCGATATGAAGGGAATGTTACCTAGTAACAATAGTGTCACATTCGCTAGTGATATACAGGGAATGTTACCTAGTAACATTAGTGTGACATTCGCTAGTGATATACAGGGAATGTTACCTAGTAACAATAGTGTCACATTCGCTAGTGATATACAGGGAATGTTACCTAGTAACATTAGTGTCACATTCGCTAGTGATATACAGGAAATGTTACCTAGTAACAATAGTGTCACATTCGCTAGTGATATACAGGGAATGTTACCTAGTAACATTAGTGTCACATTCGCTAGTGATATACAGGAAATGTTACCTAGTAACAATAGTGTCACATTCGCTAGTGATATACAGGGAATGTTACCTAGTAACATTAGTGTCACATTCGCTAGTGATATACAGGAAATGTTACCTAGTAACAATAGTGTCACATTCGCTAGTGATATACAGGGAATGTTACCTAGTAACATTAGTATAACATTCACTAGCGATATGAAGGGAATGTTACCTAGTAACATTAGTGTCACATTCGCTAGTGATATACAGGGAATGTTACCTAGTAACAATAGTGTCACATTCGCTAGTGATATACAGGGAATGTTACCTAGTAACATTAGTGTCACATTCGCTAGTGATATACAGGGAATGTTACCTAGTAACATTAGTGTCACATTCACTGGCGATATGAAGGGAATGTTACCTAGTAACATTAGTGTCACATTCACTGGCGATATGAAGGGAATGTTACCTAGTAACATTCGTGTAACATTCGTTAGCGATATACAGGGAATGTTACCTAGTAACAATAGTGTCACATTCGCTTGTGATATACAGGGAATGTTACCTAGTAACATTAGTATAACATTCACTAGCGATATGAAGGGAATGTTACCTAGTAACATTAGTGTCACATTCGCTAGTGATATACAGGGAATGTTACCTAGTAACATTAGTGTCACATTCGCTAGTGATATACAGGGAATGTTACCTAGTAACAATAGTGTCACATTCACTAGTGATATACAGGGAATGTTACCTAGTAACATTAGTGTCACATTCGCTAGTGATATACAGGGAATGTTACCTAGTAACATTAGTGTCACATTCACTGGCGATATGAAGGGATTGTTACCTAGTAACATTAGTGTCACATTCACTGGCGATATGAAGGGAATGTTACCTAGTAACATTCGTGTAACATTCGTTAGCGATATACAGGGAATGTTACCTAGTAACAATAGTGTCACATTCGCTAGTGATATACAGGGAATGTTACCTAGTAACATTAGTGTGACATTCGCTAGTGATATACAGGGAATGTTACCTAGTAACATTAGTGTAACATTCGTGTAACATTCGCTAGTGATATGCAGGGAATGTTACATAGTAACATTAGTGTAACATTCGTGTAACATTCGCTAGTGATATGCAGGGAATGTTACATAGTAACATTAGTGTAACATTCGTGTAACATTCACTAGTGATATGCAGGGAATGTTACATAGTAACATTCGTGTAACATTCGCTAGTGATATGAAGGGAATGTT
The DNA here is from genome assembly GCA_947561585.1 of Caprella mutica. Lineage (NCBI taxonomy): Eukaryota > Metazoa > Arthropoda > Malacostraca > Amphipoda > Caprellidae > Caprella > Caprella mutica. The sequence goes on from CANNZV010004033.1 coordinate 33,930, forward strand.
ACCTAGTAACATTCGTGTAACATTCGCTAGTGATATACAGGGAATGTTACCAAATAACATTAGTGTTACATTCGCTAGTGATATGAAGGGAATGTTACCTAATAGCATTCGCGAAATGGATGGCAATTTTATACAAAATTTACATGGTTTTATAATAAATTGTAGTGAATTTGCTTTAAATTGAATTTTAATTATTTTAGTACATCATGAAACTTTTAGTGTTTAAGGTGATTTTTTTCGTGTTTAAAAAAGGCGAAATTTCATAATTCAAATTATAATTCACATTGACTAATTGTAATCTAACTAACTATCAGATACTCTAAATGAGTGAAATTTATTTTCTTATCACGCATTATAACTTAATAAATGAGACTTAATAAAAAAAAAATCTTAATAAATTTCCCTACTATATAAAAATGAGGCTTCATTACCGACGTATTGAAGATAAAAGTTTGTCTAAGAGGAACTGATTTCATTAAGTGTCAAGAAATCACAAACAATCGTGTTTTACCCAATTTTCTCAATCATCAAATTTTTTAAAACCACGCTGTAAATTTGTGTCTCGTTTTAAGTCTGCACTTGAAACGAGTGCCTTATCAAATACAAGACGGCGGAACCGATTAGAATATGAAACCTAGGCATCTTTGCGATTAGAGGTTACCAGTAGAATATAAGTAGAAAAAAGGCTTCAAAATTGCCTTTTCCATCCATAACAGATGTTCTTGGATTTAGAGGAGTCGTCGAGTAAAGACGCTGACATTATGTATTTTATTTGAAAATCCGAATGACTGGAATTTTCACGGAAAGAATCGCAGAATATCACTACGAGATCTGTAATAACATACAATCTCTAACAATGTGAATAAATTAGGTTCTAAACTGATAAGTTTTTATATTATCTATTTACTCATCTGGACTATCCATAGAAAAGGAATAAAAGGACAATAAAGATAACAACGGAGATAAATTCCCACCAAAATACCACCGAGATAAACTTCCTCTACCGAATGTAAACAACATCCAATTGCCTAACTTTTTTCTGGCTTTCAATGAAGTGCAATAACAGTCACAAGAACATGACTTGGAATATACTGCACTGAGAAGAACACTCTGGTGTATGCATGCAATAGTGTATGGAGCAGTGTAGATAGTGTATGGAGCAGTGTAGATAGTGTATGGAGCAGTGTAGATAGTGTATAGAGCAGTGTAGATAGTGTATGGAGCAGTGAAAATAGTGTATGGAGCAGTGTAGATAGTGTGTGGAGCAGTGTAGATAGTGTATGGAGCAGTGTAGATAGTGTATTATAGAACGCAGTATATTGGACAGTGTATGTAAGAATACAGTGTATGGTACATTGTATGTAAGAATACAGTGTATGGTACACTGTATATAAGAATACAGTGTATGGTACACTGTATATAAGAATACAGTGTATGGTACACTGTATGTAAGAATACAGTGTATATATGGTACACTGTATGTAAGAATACAGTGTATGGTACACTGTATGTAAGAATACAGTGTATATATGGTACACTGTATGTAAGAATACAGTGTATGGTACACTGTATGTAAGAATACAGTGTATATATGGTACACTGTATGTAAGAATACAGTGTATGGGACACTGTAAATGTAAGAATACAGTGTATGGTACATTGTATGTAAGAATACAGTGTATGGTACACTGTATATAAGAATACAGTGTATGGTACACTGTATGTAAGAATACAGTGTATATATGGTACACTGTATGTAAGAATACAGTGTATGGTACACTGTATGTAAGAATACAGTGTATATATGGTACACTGTATATAAGAATACAGTGTATGGTACACTGTATGTAAGAATACAGTGTATATATGGTACACTGTATATAAGAATTCAGTGTATGGGACACTGTATGTAAGAATACAGTGTATGGGACACTGTATGTAAGAATACAGTGTATGGTACACTGTATGTAAGAATACAGTGTATGGGACACTGTATGTAAGAATACAGTGTATGGTACACTGTATGTAAGAATACAGTGTATGGGACACTGTATGTAAGAATACAGTGTATGGTACACTGTATATAAGAATACAGTGTATGGTACACTGTATATAAGAATACAGTGTATGGTACACTGTATGTAAGAATACAGTGTATATATGGTACACTGTATGTAAGAATACAGTGTATGGGACACTGTATGTAAGAATACAGTGTATGGTACACTGTATGTAAGAATACAGTGTATGGGACACTGTATGTAAGAATACAGTGTATGGTACACTGTATATAAGAATACAGTGTATGGTACACTGTATATAAGAATACAGTGTATGGTACACTGTATGTAAGAATACAGTGTATATATGGTACACTGTATGTAAGAATACAGTGTATGGTACACTGTATATAAGAATACAGTGTATGGTACACTGTATGTAAGAATACAGTGTATATATGGTACACTGTATGTAAGAATACAGTGTATGGTACACTGTATGTAAGAATTCAGTGTATGGGACACTGTATGTAAGAATACAGTGTATGGGACACTGTATGTAAGAATACAATGTATGGTACACTGTATATAAGAATACAGTGTATGGTACACTGTATGTAAGAATACAGTGTATATATGGTACACTGTATGTAAGAATACAGTGTATGGGACACTGTATGTAAGAATACAGTGTATGGGACACTATGTAAGAATACAGTGTATGGGACACTATGTAAGAATACAGTGTGTGGTACATTATATTTTACATGACATGTTAATTATTAGCAGGGAATCAACCTATGACGTCTTATCACAGTAATTTTTTCTCTTAAATGTTCATTGCATCTTTGAATAAAAAGCATATAAATATTTTTAACTCACAAAATACGATTATTTTCTATGAAATATTTTTACAATATCAGTCAAGTATTCGTTTATTTTTTCACCTGAACATATAAATTATATTGCAATTCAGTAGCGTCACAGGTGCACTTACAATTGATATGTTCTTAATTAGTTATTCTGAGGTAAGAACTTAATGATTGACTTTGTTAATGTTTTTTAAATGAAAGCAAGCAGTACTCGGGAAGTGGGTGTTTCTGCTGATCGTGAATCGTCAATTAGAGTTTTCTAAAGAACAGATAGGTTCAAAACCTATTCTAATACGCACTACCCGAGTACTGAGAGTGTCCTAGTGGTACGACGTTACATTAATCAAAACATGTGATAAAATGATAACAAAGAAGTTCAACGCTATTCATATTTTTAGTCATCATTATTATTTATCACTAATATCATTATATTTCATCACTGTTATCATTATATTTCATCACTGTTATCATTATATTTCATCGCTGTTATCATTATTATTTATCACTAGTATCATTATATTTCATCACTGTTATCATTATATTTCATCACTGTTATCATTATATTTCATCACTGTTATCATTATATTTCATCACTATTATCATTATATTTCATCACTGTTATCATTATATTTCATCACTGTTATCATTATATTTCATCACTATTATCATTATATTTCATCACTGTTATCATTATATTTCATCACTGTTATCATTATATTTCATCACTGTTATCATTATATTTCATCACTGTTATTTAATTTCACTTACAGTGTCTATATTTTTCTTGACATTCAAATAATTAATTGAATTTTCCTCATCAAACTTCACATCATTCTGTTCCAAGTTTGTAAATTCCACCAGTAAAAATAATCTTTTGAATAACTGTACAAAAACCTCTGCAATTAAATGGTGATTGCAATTGTTTTGATTGCTTTTAAGAACTGAAATATCTCATCTTTTAAAGTGAACTGAAATGGTTTCTTTTTATTCGAACTGACAAGTTTAAAATACCAAACAAAGTTTAAAATACCAAACAAAGTTTAAAATAACAAACAAAGTTTAAAACACCAAACAAAGTTTAAAATAACAAACAAAGTTTAAAATACCAAACAAAGTTTAAATACCAAACAAAGTTTAAAATACCAAACAAAGTTTAAAATACCAAACAAAGTTTAAAATAACAAACAAAGTTTAAAATATTATATATTTTTTTTCACCGTAAGTCACCCCTGAGATTTTAAATCTCTTTCCCACTATTTTTCCGCACTTTATTATATTGACACGAGAAAAATTGTCAGCAAAGACAGAGAAATTTATTAAACGTAACATGGTGAAATATTAAAAACTGTGTACTGTGTTGAATCCTTTTTATTGTGAATAAAAGAGATTAGGTGGACACTTACAGTGTTCGTATTGTGGGTGTTTAGAAATTTATAATTAACTAATCATGATTTACACCCAGTTTCCAGGAACTGCAACGTTCTAATATTCTATAAAATTTCTATTAATCGTTGTTTCATATTTTGTAGGTGGTATACTGGCCCTTTAAACTCTCTAAAGTAATCTATTTACATCAGACCATTCGTTGAGTGACAACTTCATGTTGTGCTTATTTGGTTAGCTGTAAAATAAACAAATTATAACACAGCGGTTGTGGGGGTCTCTTTTAAATGCATTCTTTATTTGTCACAATTACATGATTAAATGTCATGTTATTATAATAATCTCGTGAATTACATGCATATTTTTTTTTATAATTATAATCCTAGAAGAGAATTTCATACTGTGATTATATGATTCTTTATGAGATTACGAACCTTCTTCTTATATTTTATTTACCTTTTGTCTGATCTACACTCATATCTTCCTACCTAACTTAATGTATTTGTTATAGATGATTTAATTATTTATAGTAACCTGTGTAATTTTCTCATTTAAAATATACATTGTTAGATTGGTTTCTCAATAATTTCAACCGTTTAATTATAGATTTATTGAAATTAATTTGAGTAAATGGATGTTATTTAAGCCGCTCTATGATTATTAAGAAATGTTATTTTATTATTCCTATATCCCCTGTTGGAAATTTTTAAATCGAGATGTCATCTATTTCAGCGTTTTTTCAAAACGCATTTAATCGTTAAATGCGTTAAATAGTTAAATTTTGGATTCCAATATCTAGAGTTCCAATCGGGAATTCTGATAAATAGCCGAATTTAGAAACGGCGATTGTTGTAACTATCTTGTACGTTATATAACTATCTTTAACGATATATATCTATCTTTATATAACTATCCTTTACGTTTTAAAATAATTTCTATTTCTTTCAGAATAATCAAATACTATATCACAATGTTTCCAAGTGAACAAATAGCAATAGTTCCTAACTAACGACATCATCGATTTAGGAGTTGAAGAACCTAACCAGAAGATTGCTCTTAAAATTGATGAGGCCAAAGATGCTCTCATGAGTCATCGACATGGAAAACAAGAGCAGAAACGAAGAGGCGAAAGAAGAGGCCTCTTACAAGAGATGATTCCTCTTCAGTTTTGTGAAATGAAGTCGTAGATCCAAACATCGTTTCAGTGATTCAAAGATTCGCTTCAAGTGGCCGAATCTCGTATTGAAAAATGATTGAAATGGAAGTGAATGAACGTGAACTCTTGGGACTGCTTCACCAGCTTAGTCAAAAAGTCATCAATGAACTGATTTAGAGTTGCTTTTTAATAACTTTAGTAAATTACAATTGAAATATGCAAACTACTTTGCCCTTCACGGTAGCTAACCAAACGGCTGAGTATGTAGACAACTCCTTTGACGCAGGCAAGGTTTTTATAGGTGAGTGGATATTCTTTGTACAAAGGGGGGTCTTGGAAGATTAAGAGGGGTATCCACTTAATCTTCTATGGCCCAACCATAACTTTCTCTCTCAATCTTCTATGGTCCCTCCGTAACTTCCCCTCTCAATCTTCTATGGCCCCACCATAACTTTCTCTCTCAATCTTCTATGGCCCCACCATAACTTTCTCTCTCAATCTTCTATGGCCCCACCATAACTTTCTCTCTCAATCTTCTATGGCCCCACCATAACTTTCTCTCTCAATCTTCCATGGCCCCACCATAACTTTCTCTCTCAATCTTCTATGGCCCCACCATAACTTTCCCTCTCAATCTTCTATGACCCCACCATAACTTTCTCTCTCAATCTTCCATGGCTCCAACATAAATTTATCTATACCATGGATTTGATAGCTAAATTTTTATCCATATCATAGGCTTAGGCCCGTAGAGTGATGCCATAGATAACTAACTAGGTGCCCTATTTAATCTCCTTTAACCCCACCATAACGATTCCTTAGGGTCATTAGGTACTATAACCTATTTACAGTTTATTAGTAATGAGATAAGACTGTTTGCAGTGCAAGATAAACAGACACCACTGTGGCGTTATTAATATATCAAAGTTTTCACTCACGCACAATGAGGAGTTGTTTTAGTTATGCATTAGTACATTGTATCACTGGTGGAAGCCAGCTCAGTGACTCAGTATACTCTTTATTTTAGATGAAATGAAAAAAAAAGCACCTAATTGTAATTCAAATAGCATTCAATTAATGTAATTGTGTTCATTAATACCGATTTATGCACAAGTGTATGACTGTAAACACTTCTTTTGTACAATTGCAGCTAAATAATCACTTACTAAGAGTGAAGGTGGGGGAGAAGGGGGGGGGGGGAGGTGGGGGAGAAGGTGGGGGAGAAGATGGGGGAGAAGGTGGGGGAGAAGGTGGGGGAGAAGATGGAGGAGAAGGTGTGGGAGAAGGGGGGGGGGGGTACGAAATACATATCACAAAATTCAAAGGCTATGTAATTATTTTACCATTGCAATCTGATAACGATTCAATACTTCAACTGTTAAAAGAAGATTTTTATACTCTCTGAAATTCGAAATGGGTAAAATTGGCCACTTACATCACCTACTCGTAAAGTGAAAGGTAGTTAAAGACATATTTCCCCATTAAAATACAGGTCATAAAATAATATAACTTTATTATCTACCAATATCCTCTAATATTGACTCCCACTTACCGAGTACTATGAGTGATCCAAGTTCTGCATCGTGTAAATTCTATATATTTTTTCCAATGAAATGACACAAGTACATTATATTGGTGATAATGCATACAATTTATTTGTATTCAAATTACCTGTTATTTCAACTTTTCTCTTAATGGTTAATTACCTCTCTTCTCTATAGTCACAATTATTAATTAACTTCTTTTTATTCGATATCAATTTTTTACTGAGAGAAATTGATGAGTAAATGAATTATCAATAAGAAAAAGTGATGAATTTTTTTTTTTTAAATCTAGTACTATGAATAATAAAAATAACTTTCCAGATAGAAAATTATGGTGGGCCCATAGAAGATTGATAGGGGTGCTATCTTAATCTTCTATGGCCCCACCATAACTTGCCTCGCTTAATCTTCTATGGCCCCACCATAACTTGCTTCTCTTAATCTTCTATGGCCCCACCATAACTTGCTTCTCTTAATCTTCTATGGCCCCACCATAACTTGCTTCTCTTAATCTTCTATGGCCCCACCATAACTTGCCTCTCTTAATTTTCTATGGCCCCACCATAACTTGCCTCTCTTAATCTTCTATGGCCCCACCATAACTTGCCCCTCTTAATCTTCTATGGCCCCACCATAACTTCCTTTCATAGTAGACAGACAGTCAGTCTTACACCATTCTGAGTATCTTACACATTGCCAATTTTCAAAAGGTATTAAATCTACACCGTTATCTTATTGCAAAGAATCCATTGCATTTAATTATACTCAATCAGGCCTAATACTCAATCCTGATAAAATGGGATCAACAGCAATCGCCGAACGGTAATATGAATAAATCCCTCATTATTATGATATAGAGTATATAGGATGTAAAAAGTTCTAACTAAATAGGTATGTAGATTGTAACATGAACTACATTTACTCAGCTCACGCGATTCATTGAATGTCCCCTCCTCTCTAAATTAACATTTCTCTATAAATGCTTTAAAGCAAAGGTTGTATCAAAGTTAACAGAAAAGAAATTGATGAAGTTTCACTTAGTAATTAATCATATAAGAGATATTCACTCTCAACTTTCACTGTCTGACATTTCTATTAGATTCAATAGAAGAACAAGGAAGGTATACTAAGTATCTCTTCTATCGTCGTATATTCAATGGTGATTAGGTACTTTTATATGCAGCTATCTAATGTTTTTTAAGTTAATGGTATTTAGGTAACGGTATAGGTAGCCATTTATGATATATCTCTGTCTTGTTATTGGATTGAATTAGTTTCACCTTTCTATTTCTTTGCTTAGGAACACGGAGGGTAGCGTGGAATCCACCCCAATAACATTAATATTATAATAAAAATACATAACCGAATTTAGAATGGTTTGCAGTTTTATAATCAGTAATAAAATACAGTGGAGGGGACCTTTGAAGAAGCAGAGTGAGAACATGTTATAACTTTATAAAATAGGTTAGAACTGAAATTGTTTCTGATGCTAAAATTTGAATTATATTCCAATGATGTTAGAAGATTAGAAGGGGAGAATGTGCTCCGCGCAATTTCAGAGTTGAACAATCTCAAAAATGCGCAGCGGGTTTTTAAACCCCTTTAGCCCCCTATTGCCTAGCGTGTGTTAACACCTTCATTTTATTTATTATGAAATCGAATACTATTATATGTGACTGCTATCAACAAACAAGATAGCAGTCAAAATAATCGTAATATATATGAATATAATATGAAGATTACTTAAAACTGTCAACTTAAATGCTGTTTAATGAATGACACACTTCATGATTGTTTAATGACCTGGCCCTCAGTTACACATATATTAGTATTCGATTTCATAATAAATAAAATTAGGGTATGAACGCACGCTAGGCAATAGGGGGATGAAGGGGTTAAAAAACGCGCAATGCATTCCTGAGATTGTGCAACTCGGAATCCCTCCATATAAATATCTCTCTTTGATGATGTAGATCAATATTGTTTGCATATATGGTTGATAGATTTATTTTATTTATTTAGTAATTTAATTAAATAAGAGTATCTTAAATCTGATATCACTAAACATATTGATATTCTCCCTTCGCTTTATTTTTATTCATCTATTTTCGCTAGCCAGAGAGAAATTTTTGGTAGGGTCATAGAGGATCAAGTGGTATCTAACTTAATCTTTCTAAATCTCTCCCAAAACACCTCGCATGATAATTATTATTATAAATGTTTGTTTTCATAACCTCGTGATTTTCCGTATATACCATTAATATAAATCAGTTACAAGGTATATATATAATATCCTATCATCTTGCAATGGCATCATCAAAAGTTCTTAATCTAAGTTGGCTCTCCTTTGTACTTCACAGGAATCATTCTCTTCCTCATCATCTTCCTGTCGGTGTTCGGAAACATATTAATTTGCCTGGCGGTGTACACCGAGAGAAACCTCCGCAAAATTGGCAATTTGTTTGTCGTTTCCCTGGCCATCGCCGATCTCTTTGTGGCGAGTCTTGTTATGACATTTGCCGCTGTTAACGATCTGCTGAATCGATGGCCGTTCGGAGAGAGGTACTGCGAGATTTGGATCGCCTTCGATGTCATGTGTTCGACTGCCTCCATCTTCAACCTGTGCGCCATCAGCTTAGACCGATACATTCACATCAAGGTATGTGTTGTCTTGGTTAATTGTTTATTGGGCTTACATGTGGAACAGTTTTGAAACTCGTCATTTGTTTTAAATTTCAAAATAATTGATGGGGAAACTAATTTTATGGCGGGTGGTAAAAATCAACATTTAATATATTTTCATAACAATTTACATGTAAAACCGTTTAAATTTTTCAATATAAAATATAAATTCATTTTATACATCATTAAGACTATAGTTTTCAATCAAATTCTGTTCGTCAATTCACCTAATTTCTCTTTGGAAGTTTGCTCTAAAAGTATCCTTCTCACCCTCCCACAGGACCCCCTTGGGTACAGTAGGTGGATGACGAAGAAGGCCGTGGTGATATCCATTGGGGTGATGTGGCTACTCAGTGCTCTGGTCTCCTTCCTACCAATACAGTTAGGGCTACACAGATCTTCAGAACCTGAGGAAAATGTCACAACATACGATTTATTTTTAGCGACTCCTACTGCAGAGTTGGTGAGAATATTTAGCATATTAGCTTTTAGGGGAAAGTTTTAATTAATAATTTACTATCCAATAAAAGAGTCACTGTATGATACCAATTTACCAAAACGCAGTTTTCTAATTTCCTATTAATTTCAAATTTTCCAATTTTTTCCAATCTCATCAATTTTAGAATATTTGCAGGTTTTACATTTTAATAGAGTTTACTGGAAACAACAAATTTCCAAACTGTAAAAATAATGACGTACACATTCTTGTGTGACTGCATACGTTGAATAGTTTGAGATTAATTACGTAAGCTGAGGGACAAAAGAGTATTTTAAATCGATCAGAGCATTCCAATTAGTTTCGGAACGTCGATTGATTCTAAGTTTCCGATTTTTTGAAATTCCTAAAGAAGTGAACTACAGACAAATGTACTGGTCTCATTTAAACTATATATACTATAGACTAATGTATTAACCTATTAAATATCTATTAAGACAATCTATCAATTTAGACTTGACGTTAAACGAAAATGACAGGTCACACAAAGAAAACCATTATCTTTGAGAATTCTAAAAATCCAACTAAGATCATTTTAACTCCTAATGTAAGTGATTTCTCTCCAATCATCTTCCGTGAGTGGCTCACAGCATTATATTCCTATTGTTAGTTTTTACTCTTCATTTTCCTCTTTGAAAGAAAGAAAGGCACTTAGCTTTGTGTTTTGAAGCTACGGAACAACGATATCGGAACTACTTACAGCATCAAACTTACGTCTCAAAATAGCCTCTCTCTAATTGAACATCCATCTTACAGAAGTAGGGAAGTGTGTCTATATAATGGAGATATCTTAGGTTCATATATAATAACAAGAGAGGATCATTTCGCTTGGAAAATAACTACACATACTGCAAATTATACCTATAACCTATCAGTATTTGAAAAAAAAAAATAGACAGGTATCTGAAGAGGAAAAGATTCAAAACCTAATAAAATATCAGGAATGGAAATTGAAATGACGGAATAATTTTTCCAATAAATAGTTCAGTGACTTTAGATGACAGCTAGTTGAAAAACTGTTAGATTTTGTTCCAGAAGCAGAACCTATGTATCACATATGCCGAAAGTGGAAATGAAAACAAGCATTTTTATTTAGAAAATATTGATTGATTTGATCTTGATGTCTATAAAAATACATCTGAATCAATGTTTATTAAGAAACAAATGCAAAATTGAGTGATTCAAAAGAATATATCATAATAAATAAATACTTTCTGGAAGATAAAAGCAAAATATGACACTATAAAAATTTCTTACCCCTAAATCTTCCACAATTGTTTCTACTCTCTTCACTCATGTTCCCAACATGCATTACCTTGTGGCAGCACAGTAACATTTCAATATTTATTATCCCTTACCCAGCCGGTGGTGGATGAAGTACCGCAATGCAGTCTAGACCTCAGTCCTGAGTATGCAGTGGTGTCCTCCTGCATCAGCTTCTTTCTGCCTTGCTGTGTCATGATAGCCATCTATTCACGACTGTTCCACTACGCCAAGAAGCATGTGCGCTCCATACGAGTGAGTATAGTGGTCGTTATAAAGACGTGAGTGTAGTGGTCGTTATACGAATGTGATGTGGACGTTATAGGGACGTGATGGGGACGTTATAGGAACGTGACGAGGAACAAGCCAATAGCGGGAAAGGTATCGGTATACGGATGGAAAAAGATAGCATGGGGCGATAACTAATGGACAGTAGGTGGAGATAGAAAGAAACCGTAGGGGTATAAATCTAGTATAATAGTTATGACGATTTTATACGGCAAATACTATTTTGCTAAAAAAAGTAATAATAATTTTGCTTTTCTGCGACTAATATTTTTTAATTTTAAATTTTTTTAAATTATTTATTTGTGATAGATTACTATTTGCAACCATGAACACGTGCATAAATTTTTAATATATATGAACATACTACACACTTCTAATCAAATGACATTTTATTTGTACAGGGTGGCACAAAAAAAAGGAAACCCATTTTCAAACTAGTTTATTTTACAAACTATCAAAGCTAAAATTTTCTGTAACACAGTTTTGTTTCTTCATCTATCTTGATAATCTGTTAATTTTTTTGAGGGTTTCGAATAGGAGATAAAAATTAACGGCTAAATTATTTTATAAAGATATCAATTTTACCTCAAAACCAATTTTCAAATGGTAATTATCCTTTTATTTTCTCTTATTTGTTACAAAAAATAGTAGAATTTATTGTTTTTACATCCAAATGAAATGAATTATACTTCTTATGATTTTTTTTTCGTATATTTCGTCCTCGCGCAAGCCCTTTTTATTTACCTTTTTTTAATTCGCTGCAGGATGTTTAATTTTTGTCGTAATCCTAACAGATTATCAAGATAGATGCAAGTGTGTTTTTAGAAAATATCTACCTTTGATAGTTTGTAAAATAAACTGGTTTGAAAATGGGTTACGTCACCCTGTATAGCAGTATAAACTTAAAAAAAATTAATAATAACTTTCCCAATTCCAAATATATTATTATTCATTTAATAGTTTCCTTTGAGTGATAATAATTAATTTATTCAGGGAAAATAACGACGATATTCTCCAAACGGTTTGATTAAAATACCAGAAATTTTCCACTGCAGAATTTTACCCAAAATTTTTTGACAAGAATTTCTTTGATACCAGAAAAGTTAATTATAACTATTTTGCAACTATTCTGCATTCTTTATTATGAATAACTCATTAATTGAATTCATAGTTTCTTCGATAGAAGTTAGGAGAATCTTTTTCAATTGATAAAGAAATATATAAGATCATTTTAAGTTACTAGTCCTAAGTTTTACAATAGATTTTTAATGCTAACTTTTACTTTTCTAACTTGCATTCATTTAAAGCATCAATAAACTATACACAAAAATCCATAGATATTTATTTGTACGAGATATATGTATATCATTTTCTTTATATAATATATATAGAAATAATTTATACTATACTTGAAAATGATGGAAAACAAAACAAAATTTCCGTCTTGTCTTCTTCAATTATTATTTAAAGAAATATAAATCTTCGAAAGATTATATCTATATAATAATTTAGATTCATATTTAAAAAAACACTGATTTAATTGAACTATTTAAATAACATTTATCATAATAAAAACGTTTATAAGCTATAATATTCGCTTCCGAGAATTCCAATAAATATTCCTGACTCTATAATCCTCAATATATGATATTTTCCAAAGAATACTTATCGTTATCGTGATATAATATACCAATTTCTTTCCTGCTAATCCTAATACCTTGCATCTTTTCCATTTCAGGAACAAATCCGTCCAGTGACTCTCGGAGCGCTCGAAGGCGACAACACACGTCCCAAGAAATTAGCGGCCCCGTACCATGTTTCCGAGTCCAAGGCAGCGACAACAGTCGGGATAATCGTGGGCACCTTTCTAACCTGCTGGGTGCCTTTCTTTGTCGTCAACATTGTCGCCGCTTACTGCAAAGAATGCATTTCGCCGCTTGCATTCAAGGTGAGATTGCATTACTTTATCGCTAGGCAAACTTATAGAGAACTGCATAGGCGACTTTGAAGCTAGGCCTGGAATTGAGAAAAGATGCCATATCTTGTGGCAATGGGAATTGTGTGTACTATCAGAGAAAAGAGTCTCTTTGATGATGTACTATCAGAGAAAAGAGTCACTGTGATGATGTACTATCAGAGAAAGGAGTCACTGTGATGATGTACTATCAGAAAAAAGAGTCACTGTGATGATGTACTATCAGAGAAAAGAGTCACTGTGATGATGTTCAATCAGAGAAAAGAATCACTGTGATGATGTACTATCAGAGAAAAGAGTCACTGTGATGATGTACTATCAGAGAAAAGAGTCACTGTGATGATGTACTATCAGAGAAAAGAGGGACTGTGATGATGTACTATCAGAGAAAAGAGTCACTGTGATGATGTACTATCAGAGAAAAGAGTCACTGTGATGATGTACTATCAGAGAAAAGAAGCACTGTGATGATGTACTATCAGAGAAAAGAGTCACTGTGATGATGTACTATCAGAGAAAAGAGTCACTGTGATGATGTACTATCAGAGAAAATAGTCACTGTGATGATGTACTATCAGAGAAAAGAGTCACTGTGATGATGTTCAATCAGAGAAAAGAATCACTGTGATGATGTACTATCAGAGAAAAGAGTCACTGTGATGATGTACTATCAGAGAAAAGAGGGACTGTGATGATGTACTATCAGAGAAAAGAGTCACTGTGATGATGTACTATCAGAGAAAAGAGTCACTGTGATGATGTACTATCAGAGAAAAGAAGCACTGTGATGATGTACTATCAGAGAAAAGAGTCACTGTGATGATGTACTATCAGAGAAAAGAGTCACTGTGATGATGTACTATCAGAGAAAAGAGTCACTGTGATGATGTACTATCAGAGAAAAGAGTCACTGTGATGATGTACCATCAGAGAAAAGAGTCACTGTGATGATGTACTATCAAAGAAAAGAGACACAGTGATGATGTACTATCAGAGAAAAGAGTCACTGTGATGATGTACTATCAGAGAAAAGAGTCACTGTGATGATGTACCATCAGAGAAAAGAGACACAGTGATGATGTACTATCAGAGAAAAGAGTCACTGTGATGATGTACTATCAGAGAAAAGAGT
>CANNZV010004034.1:0-48716 GCA_947561585.1 Caprella mutica
AATAGTTTGACAAACTTTTTGCTGACGATATCCAACATGTTGGAATAAAAAAACTGATGAAAAGTTTGACGGTTTGCTGACGCTAGGAAGTTATCGTCATTTAGTTTGTCATTAAGTTTGTCACTTCTCTGAAAAATTTGACCGTCTGGACGGGGCTTTAGTAAGAATTATAATGAGGATTCGTTTTGAAAAGCTTTTGGACGAATGAAACACAAGAAATATTTTTTAATTTATCCAAAATTAATTTATTTGAAAGAATCATAATGTAAATATTCCTGCAATGCTATAAATAAATATAACAAAAAGAACAATAGACATTGAAACAAAAATAAATTAATAATTTGAGTCTTAAAATATAACAGAAAATTGTAACATCAAATGTTACTGAAGTTTGATAGGAATGATAATTTTAACCCATATTGCAAGAAGAAACCATTATATTCTTTACATTATCTTCTTTAAAATTTAATCTCGTATCTGAAAGTAAATTTTTCAATACAGAGAATGATCTTTCTACTGTGGAAGTAACAGGAGCATTGGCAAAGCAGGAAACATCGTCGGGTGTCAATCTGGGAAAGGTTTCTTCACTTTTTCCCTGTAAAACATTTCTGAATTTTGTCAATTCTATCAGACCAGTATTAGAAGTCACCTTTTGACACTTCAACGAGACGGCAGCTCCTTTGTCTCCTGGAGCATTGCTTATATTCTCCATTGTTTTTCCAAATATTGTCAATGCATCACACATGGGAATGTGTCGTTTTTCTAGTACTGTTATTGCCTGTGGTAAGCACTGGAAGTGGGTTGAAATATATATTAGTTGGCAAAATAAGTCAGGATTTTGCATCAATTCCTGCGCTATTCTAATTGATGAAGCATCTTCCGAGTCCAGTTATCAATTATCTCCTTCACTGTTTGAAAATGTGATGCATAGTACAATGCTGCCTGCAACCATGTGCCCCACCTAGTAATAATTGGTGCGGGAGGTAAGCATAACATTGTTGCATTCTCTTTGAAGAGTTTAATCCTAAAAGGTGACTTCAAGAACACCACATTAGAAATTAGTGAATCGACCTTAGTAAATTGTTTCCTGATTTCTTCAGCAACACGATGCAATGCGTGCGCTAAACATGTCACATGCGTCATCTTAGGAAACAGAATTTTTAAGGCTTTGACAGCCTTTTTCATACAAGGCGCTGCATCAGTAACTAATAGGAGCACTTGATCATATTTTATCCTTTCGGGTCAGAGTAACCCCAATGATGAATTTACCAGCTGTGACATTGTTGAACCATTGGTAGCTGAGAGAGCCTCACAAGTTAATAAATAAGTCTTAGTCGCTTCTACACTGTTCATGCTACCAACAATTACATTAGCGATTTGTCGACCGGTAGGATCGACAGTCTCATCAACCGAAACCAAAATTTTCTTGTCGGAAATGGCATTTCGTATTTCTGCAAGTTTCGCATTGTAGTACTTGTCAACATAATATTTTCTCAAGGTTGATTCGCATGGTACATCAAGCTTTGTATATTTTTTCAGGAATGACCTAAGGCTGTCATTTTGCACTTTATATAAAGGTATTCTTGCATCAATGAAAGCATTGCAGAGAATGAAAAAGAATCACCACAAGTTGAGGACGAAGTTAAGGGTCTATCATCCGATGATGCTCACTTCTTTTTTATTACCTAGTGATGCTAAGTGTCTGGTAACAGAATATGTGTGTCTGGTAACAGAATATGTCTTATCTGCAGCAATATTTTTCAAGCAAACTTTGCAGTAAAGCGAGTCAGAATTTATCGAAAATATGTCATTTCCAAATTCATCTATGTATTGCTGAATTTTGGCACTAGAGGACTTAGCTATTTTTGGCATTATGCACGAACTATATAATATTTCAAATAAACAATACCTGAAATGAAATGCAATTTTATTAGGATAAATATTACAATATAAATTTACTGTACAGTTTTGAGATAAAGTAGTCAATTTCTGGGTTGTGTAGATTATACAGATAAGAAAGATATCAGGAAGCAATATAAAATATACTTATTTACTAATGATAAATTAGTAAAGTGTCAAAAAATCGTATACATACTTCGGAGCGGATAAAAGCGGATGCACTTTCCATTGACTATAGCTATAGGTACTACTACCCAATCACATACCTGGCTATTTTAATGAAGATATTTATCAATTAATGTCAAATTCGTATTTTAATCCATTAACAGTTTTTGTAAATATTCATATTAATTATTTGTAAAATGAATGACGGGAAAATAAATATATAAATTAATAAGGCTACCTATATAAACATTTTAACTATGATAAGTAAATTCAATTATTCAAGTTTAAGTTTTATGAACCATCACCTATACAGACATCATTTCTTTGAACGTCTTTTTGCAATATTCAATGCAATTAAAGGTACAGTTGCTCACCCAGAAAAGGCAACAGTTATTTGATAATGCTCCAACTTTTTGTGCAGTAGGTGTCAATCAAAGTACTATGGAGCATTTTGGAGCAATATGGAGCATTAAGAGCACTGAGTATATATAGGTATGGAGGTAGCATGTCTTGCAAGGAAAAGTGATGCCAAAAAGTGGCGCCATGGGCGTGTCTTCCCCCAATGCACCCCTGCCACTTGGTTCAATGGGGTTGTATGCCCCACCTCCAATGCTCAGTGTTAATAGAGTAACAGTCGAGGGAGGTTATGCTGTTCCGTACTGTTTGTAGCTATCACAATTTTGATAACAAATTATTTACCAATTGTGATGATATTTTATTAATGAAAACATATTGTTTACTAACTGTCGCAATTGGTAAGATTTATGAAAACATTATTTTTTATAGTTGGGTTCTCATTCAATTTTATTATATTTATATTAAAAGTTAAATTTTTATATTTATATTAAAAGTTAAATTAAAAAGATTAAACCATCATAATTGTTTTAATCACAACTCATTTTTGACTCTACTTTCTGGTTTAGAGGATAATGCTAATGTAGGCTTGCATGCTTCATTTACTATCTCTTCTCATTTTCCTCTCAGAGTTTTTGCTAGGTAGGAATTTGGGTTTCATTAACTTAACATCAACTCTTCATTTTCCTCTTCCATCTGTCAGTTCCATCTTTCACAACCACATTCTTTTTAATTAAGTAACTGATTTTCTTCATACCTGAGCTTGGCCAACGAATCGTGGTAGATAAATTTGTCCACGGAGCCACTTTCCTTTCTGACTGACTCTTCGAGTCCCTTGTATCTAACTTCCTTTTGATGTTAGCGATATAGTTTTTGGTTCCGAAACAGACTTCAATTCTTCGAGTCTTAAGATTTGAGAATAAAAAAGTACCAAGTTGCATAGGTGGTTTTTATCATTATATTATTAAACTCAATAGCACTGAATGTAAATGAAAATATTATGATGCATCATAAGGTGGGAGATATTTAATCACACCATGCAACTTATGTTCATGAATGATATTTTTATGGTGGTTTACGTATTATCGCACCATGTAACATATGTAACAAAAAGGGTAAGTTAAACCCCTTTCATATTCGCTTGTTTGCAGCAACAATGTCATAAGTACAAAAACATGAATTTTAGAGTTATCCATATAGATATTATTAGTCATAAAATGCTGATTATTTTGGTAAAAAAATCATCATCGAAACTTTAAAATATACCGCTAGAGAGGCTGAATGTCCTAACGATATACCATTAAATGTACGTACATTACAAATACTAATACGCCTCTCCTGAAAAACAGCTTTTTTGAAGTTATGACACTGTTCTCGCAAACAAGCGATATATTGATTGCATCTGTACATAAAATACTTTTATTTTTCATTTACTTCCGTTGTATGGTAATTAATACATATATTTTCTCCATGCTTATCAGATGTCAACAAGAGTTATAAGTATATTTAAATTTTACATTCAATCTAATAGAATGATCAAGTCGTGACGTCACACGAAGTTTCTGGATATACGTGTATGGGCTATTGCTTCTTTTTTCTTAGAATGTAATTAATCTCAAACTTTCGTGCAATAAATTAGTCGAAAATAGTCAGTAGCATTGACTTTCTTTTTGAGAAGTATATGCTTTGACCAATGGATAAATTCTTATATTTTTTATGGTTTAATAATACTTTTTGTTGTGAATTTATTATGATTTGAGAATACATTCTCTCTGTTCATCTCGTTATTACTGTAATAAAACTATAGTTTTAGTGAGATGTCAAAGCAAATTTGGTTAGTAATCAAATCTTACATTTTTTTATCATAGAAATTATCTTCTATATTCGTAAGTAACTGTTGAATCTTTAAAAAATAGGGTTTCGAGATGTGCATGAGGTAGAGCGAGTCTAACACGCACATCATCTCCTTTCCGTGCATTCTGTTAAACTGATGTGAGTGGGAGTGGCGCCCTTGGTTTAGACCACAGTATAAAAAATATACATAGTAATGACAATAGCGTGATAAGTAGTGACAATTTTCCTTTTATAGTGTTGCTGTGATGACGTCACGTACACTAAACGTCTCGATTGTCATTACATATTCTATATACTGGGGTTAAGACACGCCCATGGCGCCACTTTTTGGCATCAGTTTTGCCTGCGCTATGCTTCCTCCATCTTTATATACACTCAGTGATTTAAGCCCCGTCCAGACGGTCAAATTTTTTTAGAGAAGTGACAAACTAAATGACAAACTTATCGTCAGTTTTCAAGGAGTGTCTACACGGTCAAATTTTCTCGCCAAAAGTTTGAGGTTCACTGGCGTCAGTTTCGTCAAAATTAATGTTATATATCGTGAAAATAAAAATTATATAACTTGGTATGTATATTTTTTAAATTTAGATCAGTAAGAAACCAGAAAAAATAATTTGTTTTTAATGACAAAATATCGTCTTGAAAAGGATAGTCAAAAATAGATCATAGAAAACAATTCACAACGTAGGTAGCCTACCTATAACTTAGATCTAATACAACCAAGTATTAAAGACTAGATAGATACTAACTAAGTTCGAAAAAAATGAGGTTTTTGTAGGTGTACCTAGCTGTAATAAACTAAAATGACGCGCAAATAAAAAAATATTATTGCCGGAAAGTCAGTTTGTACTTCAAACTTTATCGTCAGCAAATAGTTTGACAAACTTTTTGCTGACGATATCCAACATGTTGGAATGAAAAAACTGATGAAAAGTTTGACGGTTTGCTGACGCTAGGAAGTTATCGTCATTTAGTTTGTCATTAAGTTTGTCACTTCTCTGAAAAATTTGACCGTCTGGACGGGGCTTAAGAGCGCTAGTAGCATTTTACGAATAAATGCCCCAATATCCGAGCCTTATTTATGACTATAAAAATATATTCGTTGATTAGAAGAAACTTGTATCTTACAATGAATATATTTTTATAGTCACAAACAATCATAGTTTACAAATATACTAATTCGAAATATTCCATTCGGTAATTAGAAAAGAAAAATAAGCATCCGGTAATTGGTTCATTACCCTATAAGAAAATCACCGTGAAAAGCGTTTTTGGGAAATTTTGCAAGTGTAAAAATATTTCATTCCTATCGAAATTGAAATATGTCTGACAATTTTCAAATTTCGTTTAATACATTGAATATTTGCTTATATCTATAGAGAGCCCTGATGTATCTGGTGATGAAACTCAACAGGAAATGACAGCGAGAAGTTTCAAATATGAACAAATAAAATCAGCAATAAAGAAAGAGCTGGTCATTTTGAATAAAATGAAAGGGAAAGATGTCTATTCAGAAGAATAATAAAGCAAGTTAGTCACAGATAGAGAAGCTCAAAGTCTCTTGCATCAACGAAATCTTTTCTGAAAGAGGTACAAGCTAAAATCTCCAGTTTACAAGAAAAGAAGTGACGAAAATAATCAGAGATTCCCTCATAGCTGTTGCGACTGTCATCAGACTTGGTAGACGATCTCTGGAGATGATACGAATGACGCTTCAAGAGGTACGCGAAGCTACAGAATCTGTATTAAATGATGAAAAATATTTTACAATTAACGTGGCAGAGCAGAAAAACACGCAACAGGGAAACCAGCGCTGGTAGTCTACGACGAAGTGGAATATTCGGTTTTACTTAAATTCATAACGGACCTACGTCGAACAATAGCTTCTGATAATAAATTTATTGCTGAACTCTATGCAGAATCAATTACTGGAACGGTTTGCTGCGTTTATGTGTAGTGATCTGTAATCACTCACTGGCTTAAATAAATATTATCACTATTTAATAGTTTTGATGTATACTTAAATTTGTATACTTAAATTCAATTAATCCCCCGAGGGAAATGGTGGGATCTCTTCCTACCACATCCTAGCCGAAGGTTCTTAACTTGGTCCAGGGGTGACAACAGCTCAACTCTGTTGTTGTGATTGTTATGTTGAGCTGGCTAAATACCTTCTTTCCTAGTTAGCTCGACTGGAAACCATAAGACCTCTACCGGGGACGGTTAAATCTACCAGAGATGGGAAAATCCTAATATTGAAATAAACCTTAACGGAGCTGCTGTCTTACACAGTGGAGTCGCCCTCGGCAGGCCATCCCTTGGTCAGGGGATACCGGTCGATATCGAAAGACTGATCTAGGGCTAGGTGGAAACCAGGTCAGCTAACGACTCCGTCTACTTTTGGAGTCGTTAAAAAAGGAAAGTAACTTTTTGACTCTTTCTCAGACAGTGAATGTGACCAGACTATTTGAGCTACGATCGAAGAAAGTGAAAAGCTCCTTGTGTGATCATAAACTTTTGGAAGAATAGGTAGTGAAGATTTTGAGACTTATGAAAGAAAAAAACCTGTCTTACACAATAATCTCCAAGAAAGGAACATGATTGTGTGAAACAGGTATCAAAAGAATTATATACCTGTGAATTTCAAATCTGTAATAAGATCCCTGATTAAAAAACTCTTGTAGAACAGCATTGTTTTACATTTTGCAATTAGTTTAGCTACTTGTAGTTTTCATTGATAATGTTATTTTGATACATATCAAATCGTATGTAATTACTAATTTCCGAATAAATGTTTCTTTTCATTTTGAATTTCTTTTGCTCATCATATTTTGAGTGAAACTTTTCTAGTTTCAAAAGTCTTTAATTTTCACATTTATTTCTAATTATCAATTCTACTCCTCCACGGGGACTGCATGAGCAGTCTTGCTGTGTTTGTGCACCCATGCAGTGAGAGCGATCTCTTCGTGGAGTGGGTCCTTTCCCCACAATGAGCGAAAGTTCCCCAAAGAACCTTTACCCTGGCTACGGCTGAACTCCAATGATCTGAAATGAAATCCTCATGGTACCACCGAACTCCGCCAATAAGTGGAAAATTGAGGGTTAGAGTCTATGTATTCCTCCCTCAGGAAATAGCTTCATGCTAAATGCCTGTGCTTTGATCTAATGAACGAAAGTTCCCCAACCTTTGGTCCGATGCCCCGACCACGACCGAACTCCATTGATCTCCTCTTAACAACTCTCTTGATACCAACGAATCCGGCTAAACCAGTGGGTGGAGTGGGAGCAGAAGCCTTCGTGCTCCCTCCTCAGGGAGGGAGGTTCTAGCCTGAGGAGTAACCGTCGGTCGCACTGAACAATCCACTATACTCACTGGGGCTGGTCTCAACACAGAAGGCCCACATACCCTGGTTGCCGTTGATGGTGACGGAGGAGATAGGTGGATTGCTATAATCTCTTTTTATGGAAACTTCTGAAATCCCCAGTAGCCCAAAAAACCCAAATCTCTCAACCCGAACCCAAAGGATACTCTAAAACCCGGAACATCCTCCACCTCCCAAACAGTGGTGAATAAGGAAACAACAATAAACTCTACTCCTAGGCTGCAGAGTCAAAGCAAGAAAAAAGATTTTCCTGGCCCCATAATAAAGATTTATTTATGTCACATTTGATCGATGAACACCATGTATTCACAGACGGATCGAAAGATGATCAACATGTTAGCTCCGGAGCAATGCTTAAGGAAATCATAGTTTCTAAAAGAGTGAACTCGAATGCATCCGTGTTTACGGCCGAGCTATATGTCATACTAGAAGCTACCACCTTAATTCAAGAACTGTTCCCGGAAAGAAGCCCACAGGAAAAATGTCCACAGGGAAAAATGCCCACAACTACCTAATATTTATAATACAGAAATAACATACTAAATAAGGGCATAAGTTAACGGCAAATATCCATATTTATAGTTTTTTAACGCTACTTGCAGTTGTAGAGGATAAAGCTAGGTATATGCTCTTCAACTACGAGATCTTAAATTTTTGTGTTAGGTAGGCTCGTAAGCTTCATTTACTGGTGCTTGTGCCCCTTATCGTCAGATTCCTTGGTTAGTGACTGCACTCACAGAGTTGTTTTTTTAAATAGATTAGCTTTGTCACCGACGGTGGTAAGTGACTTTGTTCATGGAACTACTTTCCTTTCTGACTACTACTTCCAGTCTTTCTTCTTTAATTTAATTTTGACGTCGGCGATACAGTCGAAATGGCTGAAAACTGAGGTTAAACTCTATACTAAAATACATTAAAAGCAACTGTATATTAGGTAAATATGAAAAAAAGAAAATACATAGTCCTAATACAACAGTTCGGAACACAAAGGACGCTACTACCCCACTTCTCTTCCATTCACCTCAGAGAGCTTCAGGATAGAGCTCTGGGGGCAAAATATAATTGAAATGGCAGAGTGAAAATCACGGACAATTTTCAAATTTATATACTATAAAATTAAATTCAACAAGTATACAATTAATCTTAGCGATGAAGGCTTTCAAAATGAGACATAATTGGTGCAAGACTTAGAAAACGAATTGAATATTCGTGCCTTTGTAAACTTATGCCCTTATTTAAGACACCTTTTTGTTCTTCTGTATTTTAAAAATTAAGTAGTCGTGGGCTTTTTTCCTGTGGGCTTTTTTCCCTGTGAGCATTCTTCCTGTGGGATTCTTTCTTGTTGGCATTTTTCCTGTGGGCTTCTTTCCAGTCACCTTCAAGAGCATAATCATCGAAATTACACAATTTTCTCAGACTCTCCCAGCGCTTTACAAGCTATTCAAGCATACAATAGCAACTATCCAATAATCTTAGATGTATTCAATGCCCTCTACCAAATAATAGCATCAAATAAAACCATACGCTTTCGCTGGGTGCGAATTCACGTTGGCATCGAGAAAAATGAAAAAGCTAATGCTTCAGCCTAGGCTGCCGCAAACTCAGCTCACTAATTGGATCACAATCTGGTCCCCACAAAGACTACTAACACACCTTCAATGAACTTTTAAAAGACAAATGGAAGCAGACTTAAAGGGAAACAGAAAGCAACAAACTACACAAAATTAAAAAGAATCAGTTATCCCTTGGCCATCATCATTAAACCGCAATAGAAAACACGAAATACTACTATACCGACTGAGAATTGGCCATACATCTGCCACACATGGACTCCTAATGGAAGAAACCTCATCAAATATTGCGAGGACTGCTTAGTACTAGTGATGGGATGATTAAAAAATTTTGGCCGATTCTTGGAAAAAGGAAAATTACGATGCCAATATTTTATATCATTTTTAAATGTATTTAAAAAATCAGATATTAACGTCGAGGTGCGCGTCCTTACGCATCGGAAATTCGTTGGCATCTTTACGCACCTATATTAACTTGGAAACTAAGAGACTAATCCAAATTTGGATTAAGCCATCGTAAAGAACAGTTTCTTCAACTTCAGAAACGATGTTAAACGATGATGTATTCGCTTGTACTACACTTTGATAGAGCGTCATGTGTTTGAACAAGTAACACCTATGAATGCATAGCTTCAATATTGCGGCACGTGAAAAGGTAATTCGCGCATAGTTTGCAATAATCCTATTACGGAAAAAGTTATAGGTCTGTTTACTGTAAATTTTGCGCGAACATCAAAAATAGTTGAAGTTCATTTCTATAAAGTACGATTCACGTTATTGACAAAAAAATTATATTAACTTTTTTGTAAGTGTGAAAATACACCCGTAATGATTTTGGGTTATGCTATCGCAAAGAACAGTTTCTGAACCCTTAGAATGAATGTTGTTTATTTAGTATATTAGTATACTGCTATTAACTCATAAACTAATGGATTTACTAATCCAAATTTAGATTACTCAAACGTAAAACCTTAGAAACAATGTTAATGTAGATGCACATTGATAACATTAGTTGATAATTAGACTATTCACAAAAAAAATCTAAATTGTTTTTCTACCAGTTGAACTGTCATTATTATCGTACAGTATCTATCCCTACACAAGCAGTTTGGTTTGAATGGCTAACTATCGTATCTATGCTACCGCGATTTGCAATAAAATGAGTAAAGACGCCCGCGTCGATGATAAAGAATCGGAAATCGTAGATATTTCTGTTGGTACGATTCCAATGCCGATTCTTAAAAAAATCACGATTCTCTCGGTTCTCGATTATTCGTCCCATCACTACTTATAGTACCACTAACAGTCACACATTTTCTAGCCGAATACCCATCAAATGAAATTATACGGAACAATTCATACCCCACCTGCCAAATCCGGGATTAGGTCGTAACCCCCCAACCCCCCCCCCCCCCCGGTCACGAGCCTCCCATATTTTAATCCTTATTTACCTATATTATTCAATCCTTATTGACACTTTTGTAGTGTATTACTGATTAAACATAAAATTGTTGTAAATCGGGGGGCGTGCCGCCCCCCGAACCCTCCTGCCAGATCATTAAACAATCATGGAGTATGCAGTACAACAAACTAGCGGATACAACAAACTACATTAGCAACTCTCAGTTATTTCTATCTAAGTATTTATTAATTTGTTTAATTAGGTAAATAAGGATTAAAAAACGGGGAGGGGGGGGGGCTCGTGACCGGAGGAGCACTTGACCGTACTCCGCCAAAACCTAACCGAAACTAATAGAATGAAGGTAATAATCGGAAGTAGCTATGATAGTTTCATGTGAAACTTTGTATGGGCATGAATATTCTGTCGCATTTGTTTTTTTATTCAATAAAGTTTCTCATATCGACATGGACAATCACATACAATATCTTCAAAGAATCAACATGCTTGATAAGATACAAACATAACAAGTATACCCTGAACATAGGCATAAAATGAGCAACCATAGTACGGCGAGAGAACGAATGAGTGCTCGCTAGGAAACTCGCATGCCCCCATAACTAACTATCATTTATACTTCATACATTGTTCCACAATTCACTTAATGTTATCTCTACTAAAATATTTTAACTTTGTATGTATATATGAAATTGAATTATCTATCGTTTTTGTTCTTGACATTTTTTCGATTAGACCCATAGAAAACGAGTTATTCGAATTTCGAACCATTTTCAAAAACCTAGTCTTTTTTATTTTGGTTGAAGCTAGAGCATTGCGGTTTTTTGCATTCGATTCTCCATACTGATATCTACAACATGATCTTCTTCGATTTTTGATTTTCGAATGGGTTTTCTAAATTTCGACTTTTTCATAAAAAGTAAACCAAAATTTTGAAAAAACAATTTTGTAGGGAAAAAATTTTCTACAACAAATTCGAAAATCAAAAATCGAAGACCATTATATTGGAGATATCATTATGGAGTATCGAATGCAAAAAAAACGCAATGCTCTAGCTTCAACCAAAAACCAGAAAATGAGGTTTGAATTGCAAGATTTGTAGAAGTCAGAATTAGTAGGAATTTCCTTTCTAAGTTTGATGATAGGATACGCAGCGTCCATCCACTTCGAAGGTTTATGGACAACTGAGACATCTTTCTTTGCATTCATTGGTGTGGGCGTTAACTAGGGATAGGTTAGATACCAGATATAGCGAGATAATTAACTATTACGAATTATAATTGGCTGAGAGATGGTTTTTAGAGTACATATTGACTCCCTGCCCCCCCCCCCCCTTTATTACCTTCCTCCCTCTCCCCAGGGGGTTAGAGTTATACGAGACTTCTGACATTTTGCACACACAACTATTTACAAGGTTATAAAGCAACTATTTACACAATAATTTTTTTTCATTAATTATGCCATCCTTCCTGGGGGCGGTCCCCTTAAATCAATTATTGCAGTATTAAAGTTATTTATCGGTATCCGATTTGATTTCCTATTCCTTTTGATGTACCTATAGACAAATGAAAAGTTTATCCCTAAAATCAAAATATTTTTGAAAATAATTTATTCATCAGATGATAATGGATTTAATACATTATCACTCTAATTAAACTTCATGCAGATCATATCATAACTTCAAGACTATTCAATAGGTAGTTATTTGGGAGGCGAGGAATAGGGCTTTAAACCAATTAACTATATACGAACTGTTCGAAAAGAATCTCCGATATCCTAATTTTACAGTTAATATGGATTCCTGTATTGATGAAAGTGACTTTTCGTGCTAATTCTAATCAATTCCTGTAAAATAGAAAAAATATATAATATCTTGGATGGACTTTGGTAGTCATGGTAGTCATTTTGAATAGGACTTGTCCGGCAAAATACCATCCCAACTATCCTCTTTCTTTTCCACCACCCATGAAGATATACAATGTCCTGCTACCCCGATTATTCCTCTATTATTTATCAATAGGGCTGGGACAATATGCTTACAGCATGAAATAATATTCTTGAGCATTTTTTTATGCTCATAAAATAAAGCATATTCTTTTTCCAAAAAGAATATGCTCATAGAATAAAGCATGTTCTTTTTCCTAATAGAATACGCTCATATAAATAAGGTGTTCTAGGTATATTCCACCCCGATAAATTTCACCCCAGGTATATTCCACCCCAGTGACAATGATTAAATATAAAATAATTTGCTTTGAGGGAACCTTTAAGTTATAGATGTAATTCAGTAGCAGATTATTAAGGTGACAATAAAAAGTCAAAGTTTTTATTTGCAGATGGCCATTTGTTAAATACTTGGTACCCATGAAGAAATAACTCAGACGATATCCTGAGACATTTGGACAATATTCAGAGGTAGCTCAAGTTAATTTTTGAATTTTATCCTAAGGGACAAAAATACAAATATTCATAGTTTGGTAATTCACTTCGAAGTTTAAATGTTGAGCAGGTTGATATTAATTCCTTTTTAACATGAAACTGCAGTATATGCTCTTACAGCAATGGTTGGAAGAGGTGTGGAGGGAGTCGACTGGCAGAGACAACTCATTTCGCTTTTTGCTTATAAGTTGTTGTTGTTGTTTGGATTCTAGGACAAAAACTTCCGTGGTCAAAATCTCTCGCATGAAAAAAAGAGGCAATAATCTCCCCAGTCTTAAAACACTGTGCAATAGTCCTCCTCATCCCCATCAAAAAACTGGTCCTAAAAATCATGTAAAAAGGTGTAGAAAAAAAGTTTTCGGTCAAAAACCATTTTACACCACTTTTACTCGAAGTCAAAATACCGAATTTAAAATAAATAACAATAAATACTATTATCTACAGGGTGGGGCGTAAGTTTGGAAGCAATTTTTCAAACATTAATATAATTCTTAAAAATAAGTTCCTATGTGGGTGATAGGGTTGGAACTATAGTAGAGACACTACATTATGACGTGGCAGTGTTATTTTTTACAAAAATTTAGTCAATTCAAAAATGTCAGACAAAAGAGAAGCCATTATTGCTCTACACCGTGCCGGGAAGTCAGATTCCGTCATTTCAAAGACTCTCTCAATAGCGAGATCGACTGTTTGGAAGTGTGTGAAGCGTTTTAATGAGAGAGGAGACTTGACTGATCGTCCAAGAAGTGGTAGACCACGCTCACAACGCACCAAACAACTGATAAAATGTGCCCGAGAGAAGATCAGGAGGAACCCGAAAAGGTCAATACGATTGTTAGCCAAAACAGCTAATGTGAGTCCCAGAACAATGAGAAGAGTTGTCAAAGAAGACCTAAAGATGTCCTCTTTCACCCTCCAAAAGAGACAGACTCTGTCAGAAGCTGTAAAGAAAAAGAGATTGGAGAAGCAAAGCACTTCTGAGAGAATTGAAGTCTGGCACGGCTGGTGAAATTGTTTGGTCTGACGAAAAAATTTTCACAGTGGAAATGGCTCACAACCGGAGGAATGACAGAATAATTGGTAAAAGTGCAAAAGACATCCCATACAACCAAAAAACTGTCCACAGAACCATGAAACCTGCTTCAGTAATGGTCTGGGCTGCCGTTTCAGAAACTTGGAGATCTCCTTTAATTTTTGTGGAACAAGGCGCCAAAATCAATGCTAAATGTTATATTGAGAATATTTTGACGCCAATGTTGGAGTCAACTAAGGATCACTTCGGTAATGACACTCTATGGATATTTCAGCAAGACGGCGCGACTTCACATACTGCAAATGTCACTCAAAACTGGTGCCATGACTATTTTCCACGGTTTTGATCCAAAGAAATGTGGCCTCCCTGCTCCCAAGATGTTAATCCTATGGACTTTTCGGTATGGTCCATTCTTGAATCAAAAATCTATGGTAAATTCCATCGCAGTGTGGATGATTTAAAGCGTTCGCTCCAGAGATCTTGGAAGGTAATTTCACAAGAACAGTTGCGTGCATCAGTAGGAGGAGTTTGGAGGAGATTTGAGGCTGTTATTAAAAACAAGGGGGGGCATTTTGAATAAATTTATGATTTTTGAATTCTTAAAACCCTTATGTAATAATACATAACTGTAAATTATTAAATATATTTTTCGTTGGATTATAATAAGCACTTTCATTTGCTTCCAAACTTACGCCCCACCCTGTATATGACATCATCTTACAGTTAATATCGCTGTCGCGTTGGCGATAATGATAATAAGCTTGCGATTGATTAAAAATCAAAATACTTCAACTGATAAAGGCCGTTCATACAACCTTTCTTTCTGCTGTTCTATCACATGTGTAGTGAAGAATAAACAGCTTGTGAACCCAACAAAATGTTTAATTTATTACAATGAAAATGAAAGTTACCTAGTATTATGTAAAATATCAATAAATGATTAATATCAATAACTAACAAACCTAACCCGTAAAGTGGGGTGGAATATACCTATAGTGGAATATACCGGCCACCAAATAAAGCGTATTCTTCTTCAAAAAAGAATATGCTCAGAAAATGAAGCATATTCTTATCCTATAAAATATATACTTTAATCCACAGAAATATGGCTGAGGAATGAAAGTTATACGACATTTTTAATTATAGATGTATGAACAATAATTAAACAATAATCGATAAATTATGTAGATTAGACATCAAACTACAAAAACGGTAGATTGCTCTCATAAGTTTATCAGTCTCAGATCACACTACCTTATTAGTTAGTACCTATTTCGCATATTCTATTCAAAAATATATATATATTTTTTTTTTTCTTAAATAATCTCCTCTTTAGTTTATACATTTCGTTCTCATACTCAAACTAGTGCATTCTGTTAATGACAATAAATGGCTGTACTAATTTTTTCATGTTACTGATGAGAAGAGATCGTGAATCTTGCAACTTATGAAAAAAAAAGAGAATATAAAGAGACATCATGAGAATGAGGTACGTGAACTTCAGAATGACAGTGCTGAGGTCAGGGATCATGAATCGGACAAGCAGCAAGTTCCACCCGTATGAAATACTACTATTATTTTCAATAGAGATCTGTGCAAAGCTATGACATCATCTGATATTCCATTGAATGAATTAAGTTCTGGATCATTCTCTTCTTATTTGCAAAAATATACTGGACATAATATACTTAATATAACTACTCTCAGAAAAAAACTATACATATAAAAGAAAAGAAAATTGAGAAAAAAATATATATACTCTCAGAAAATATTGTGTCTGATATATATTAAAGTACAATTAATTTTCTTCGGAACAATGCTGATGGAAAGAAAATTTGGGGTTTCTACTACTGGTTTCCAGCAAAAATGTCTCCTGTTTTATATTCGGAATATTGGGAGAAGAACAAGAACGTAGCAAATGCTACTTTGAAACATGGTACACTTCCAATCAGTCAACCACTCGTCAATACCAGCATTTTTTAATGATTCACTCGCTCTGTGTGCTATGGCCAAACCAAATCTTATACGAGAATGTTCTGATCTTCACAATCGATGCAGACCCATACATGTGTAAAGTATTACGAGGATCACAAGCTCTATTCCGGAAGATGGTGCACGTAACGTGCTTTGCTTATGGTGCCGAAATGATTAGGTCCAATTATGAAGAGATCAATTAGGGCAGTAAAGAGTGTGTTCCTCAAAGCCCCCCATAGATGCAGGAAATTTCTAGATAAATCTCCTGGAATAGCTCTCTCACAGTCACCTTTAGTTACCAGATGGGGTACGTGTATGGAAGCAGTGAATTACTATTCTACTCATTTGGAAAAGGTATCTCAAGTTATTATGTCTCTTGGTGAAACTGAGGCTCAAAGCATTGTTGAGTGTAAAGAGATTCTTGATAACTTCGATCTGAATTTCAGTTTATCCTTTATCGTAGCGAATTTTAGATGCTTTCTACCAAAATCAAAAAGTTAGAAACACGAGATCTCTCCAAAGAGTTCACTTTAAATTTGATTGAAATAGTTGAAGAGCAGCTCCAGAGTATGTGTGATAAAACTTATTATGATAAATTGATGTCAATACTGAAAAGGAATAAGGCTTTCTCAAATATGAAAGATATGAACTCTACCTTATCTGGAAGATTAGAGATGAAGATCAACGACTTATCGAGTATCTCTCCAGTTCTGATTTGACCGCATTTCAGTTCGCTCCTCTCTTATCTTGTGAGGTGGATAGAATATTTTCTGTCTACAAATCTATACTAGCTGATAGCAGGCGTAGTTTTCATTTTGAAAATCTAAAACAGCACATTATCATAAAATGTAATGAGAACTAAGATTTCTTTGCTTTCTTACAGCAGGTATGTATAATAAGAGTATTCCTTCACTCCAATGCCTGTTTGTTTGTTCTCGTTAAAGTTTATTCTGGTTAATTTTCAGTATCTTTGTTGTTAGAAAAGTGTTTGCTCCAGTATATAAATAATAAACTAAAGTTTAACAATATTCATTGTCCTTGCTGATGTAGAAATATCCTGATTTGAGAAAAATATATAATAGGTATAACATTAGTCATTAAACGCATACTTTTACAGCATACAAAACATATTTTTATTATGAAGTTGATCAAATGAAATATCCGGTTCAAGGTAAATTCCCCCCGTGTTACTTATCAAAAATAATGTTGGAGCTGAAAGCATAATCAATCCAGACACTCGGGCATTACCACATCTAATACCAGGCTACCCTTGAAATTCAACCGGACCCGGACCTAAATTAAATGAAAATCAACAGTACATAATAAGACAGACTTCCACGCCGAAGCCTCTATCTTTCGCATTTTTCACTGAAAATGAGACAAACAGTAGTATTCGAAAGAAATGTTTAATAACCGATACAGGACTTTCTAGTGAATAATTAGAATTTTATCCAGACTCTGTAGTTTCCGGACGGAAGATTGCTGGTTCTTCCGTCTGTATCGTATATGAAAAAATAAGCTTCTAAATAAAAAGAATCATAGTACCTACTATTAATAACAGTTAGTCTTTATCTGTTGACCATTTTGTAGCTAATAAAAGATCTGTGGGTAGTTGTAGTTTGTTGTATCCGCCAGATTGTAGCTTCTCCTTGCATATAGTTATTAGTCGAATTAAATTGAATTTCAAGTAATAATAACTTTGAATCCCTCAACATAGATGGCTATAATGTCGTTTGTTGTACTGCACACTTCCTGATTGTTTAATGGCCTGGTAGGGGGATTCGGGGGGCGGCACCCCCCCCCCCCTTATGCGCATATCAATATAATTATCAGAAATAAACTGCAAATGTAACTGTGAACCCCCCCCCCCCAATTAAGTGGGGCACGGTCTAGAGCCTCCCCCCCCCCCCTCCCTTTTTTAAATCCTTATTTAACTAGGTAAATAAATGAAGAACTACTTAGATAGAAATAACCGAGTGTTTCTAATGTAGTTTGTTTTACTGCACACTTCATGCTTGTTTAATGACCTGGCAGAGAGGTTCGGGGGGGCGGCACGCCCCCCGATATATATATATGTTTTATGTTAAATTAGTGATGAACTACAAAAGTGTCAATAAGAATTAAATAATATAGGTAAATAGGGATTAAAAAAGGGGGGGGGGGGGCTCATGATCTGCACTCCAATAAAGTACCAAAATGCAATCAAATAGTATAACTTTAGCGCTATTCTCTCCAAAACTGCAAGTAGGGTTAGATAATAAAAAAAAGCTAAAACTGAACAATGAAACTCTCCTATCAACTACAGGGATACTAAGGTTTGGTTTAATAGTAACGGAAAGAAATTGAGGAAATAATAAGTAAACAAATTTTACAATATATAAATATATTTATGAAGAATTACAACACACATAATTATAAGAAGCTAGAATAATTCAACTCATCCAATTATTTATTCAAAAGAATATATACCTATAAACAGATAAAAAGAACTAGAAATATTTATTGGTTCAAAATCTGTTCTACCTCTTCTTTTAATTCTTTGATAGAAAACAGCTTTGATGTACTTTTGATAGCTGATTTTTAATTGGATTTATGGATATATTGCCGGTGACAGTTCTGAAAAAATCGAGTGTACCGTTCAATCTAAAGTCAGCTTTTACACCTTCTATCAGACTATCCTCTCTTTTAGAAAAACCTGTGGCTCATTTTTATTGCTCTTTTAAGTTTAATTTTCTTGTTTCTAAGAGTCAAAATAGTTTCCTCTATTTCTTAAGTTTCAGCGATTTTCTCTTCACAGGAGTTTATGTATCTGCTGGTTCACTGTCTTCAGCGTCAATGATAATAAAGCAGCGTCAGAGACTTCACTGAAATCGTAGTATCGCTCTGACACTGCATGAAAATGATTAATGGCTTCGAGAAGTTCTCTCATTGCTGAGAGAGAGATTTTGATTCCAGCTGTTGGTTACTTCTACGCTCTGGCAACAATAGTATACAATTTTTTCCCTGATTCTGTCTTTGACTTGTTCAGGAGATTACAGGCTGCATCGAAGCTCAGTAGGTATATATATTTGTAGTTACCCGGTTCGTGGAGCAAGATGATGAGAAGAAGATAGTTGAGGAATTAATATTCTCTTCATATGATCCAAGTACAATACGAGTAGTTTGTACTCTTATGTTGTTCAGTACAACAGCTTCGGGGTTTCCAAATTTTGTTGATTTTTGATCCAATACTATTATATAGAAACAACTCCCATTGATGTTCTTCTGGCAGTTTCTAGCTTCATCTTTCCTCATTGTTAATAGCTCTTTAGTTCGTCTTCCCATTATCAGAGTACAAGCAGCCATCAAGTGCTCCCTGACTTTGATGGTTGCATCTAGCGAATAATCTCCCTTTTTGTCAAAGTTTTCAAATGTTAAGAGAAGAAAATAATCTATCTCCTCTAGCAGCTTATCAGTTTCTTCTTTGCTGATAAGTTTCTTCTTTGCTGCCTTTCTAGAGATTATTTTTTCTGAGCTATTTTCTCAGTGTGATTGTTTCGATATCATATTTTTTTAATCTTCTGAATCATATATAATGTTGGATTAGGTGATTGATTTAACTTCCCTTTCATTTTTATTACTAGGGCTGTGACAATATAGTTTTAAAATTAAAGATCCCGAAAGTATTGCACGCAGAGGTAATTAAATTGTATTGAGTCGTTTTATATTAGCGGCATATATATGTATAGTGGTTGATGTATTTCATTTCGTTTCCTTTTGATATTCTTGAGATCTAGGATTTTTGAAGCGTATTGTCACAGTACGAATAATTACCATGAATTAAGTGAATGAATCTAATTTCTTGTCTTATGTTTTCTCCAAATTTCCTTGTATTTATTTAGTTAGTTTTTGGCTTCTATTAATAGTCCTTTGCTGTACCAATTGACAAATATTATATACATCCACAGGTAAGTGCTTCATACACAGTTATAATAAATGTTCAAAGGTGCCGTTGGGGATTCACCTACAGGCTATAATAGTTATAGTCGTAGAATAAACTATAGAAAACATATAACCAAAAATGAATTTAATGTAGCTAGAGCTGTCTCAGAATATGAAGTAAGTAGTGGTACAGGAACCCGCACCTGCAATAGGTTTAAAACGTTGTACAGAGTTTGCTTCATAAGAAAAATATTCCTAATTGCGCATTTGTTCGTACCGAATGGCACACCAAAAGAAAACTACTTATATTGTACAAAATATGGGTGCTATTACACTATCGGTGACTTTTCAAAGGAAATAGGCACATAGGAATCATCAACTTATAAGCCACTTGGTCCTTCTGTCATTATAAAAGCTCGATAAATGCAAATTAAGTTAGGCAGAGAGTACAGTGAACGGCCTCAGTATTTTGACAAAATGGCTTCAATACTTAAAAATCTCACACATAGGATTAAAGATTTTAATAAGTGGAAAAAGGCAAAGCTTCTCCCATGACAGTACGAATGTTTGAAAATGATTTGGAACCAAAAATCTCGACAAATTCTATGGGTAGTTGACCCAATAGGGAATAGAGGCAAGAGCTTATCATTTTCCTTTTCGGCAGTGTACCACTTTCAATTGTTGGATGGTTTCATCAGTACAAGAGGTCTTTGTTTTCACATTAGGAACGATGTCAAAAGAATGGTTTTTGACGTCTCCCGATCAGCCATGACTTCTTTTGATTATTCTGCCTTAGAAGCAGCAAAAACTGGATGTGTTGTATCTGTGAAGTATGCCGGTGAAGTTAAGAGATTTGATCTAGTGAGTGTAGTAGTTTTTGCAAATAAATATCCTAAATATTCGGAATTATCTCCAGATCGATGGCATAATGCTACAATAGGTGAAGAGTCATTGTCAAATTTGTCAATGACTCCTTGTGTCTCACCTTCTGACTTCCCATTCATAACTTCGCCCGATATGCCTAACCTCAGCCAAAACTTCGATTTTCGTGCCTATGTCGAAGGGTTGGATAGAGATAAGGAAGGACAGGTCAACTTTACTGATTTAACATAAGGGTCCTAAAAATCATCCTAATTTTCGGAGATAAAACCTTCCCTATTTGATAAGTAAGGTCAATTGCTCAAGAGCAATTTCACCACCCTCTGCTTATGGCCACTCTGTAGAAAACTATTAAGAAAAAATAAATGAACAACGTGCTTATAGCTGACAAACACACGAAGATACAGTGGTTCTTGTTAAAGTTTTAGTGATTCTAATTTCGTACCCGCTTTCTTTGACTCATACTGTCTATAGTATGTATAATAGGGTGGAGCGTTTTTTCAACTTCTTTAAGAGTTATGTTTCACGTCAGGGGAGAAAAACTGTGGAACTGCATAGAAATGATGTGTGCAAACTTTCAGACCCCTAGATCGATTCCTTGATGGTTCGAGGGTCGTTTGAAAATACGAAAAAATAGCATATTATTGAAAAAAAATCCAAAAATCATATTTATTGTTCTTAAAAGTTAAGATAGATTAATATCGTAATAATTACCCATTGAGAATATCTGACCAAAATTTCAAAGCTCTATCATATTATCTTCATTGTTCGAGGCCCATTTGAACATCATAAGGATAAGGATTTATTGATGAAAACATGAAAATATAATCACCAAGCCCTTCAATAATTACCTCTAACAAGAGGAATTTTCAGGGCCTCGAACAATGAAGATAATAAGATAGAGCTTTGAAATTTTGGTCAGATATTCTCAATGTGATCTGATAGTTCTTTATAGTTCTATTGATCTAGTCTTCCCTTTAAATGCTGTTATTATTGGCAATCCCGACAATCTGTCTGCATATACTAGAAATTCTTTCCAGAATGTTTAATGAATTGATCACATTTCCGATCAACTTAATTTCTGTGGTGTTCGCTTAATACTAAATACAACACTTATAAACTAATAAGCTAAAGACAGTTGAAATCAGAATCGAAAATGAATGGAAAAATATTTATCTCTTAGCTTCTATTTAAATATATAACAACATTATTCTGCATCACTGAAATTTTCATTTCAATATCATTGTATGATATTACATTTCATCACACATGATTTTTGATCATTTATAGATGCTTTATATACCTATGACGCAAGTAAATTAGTCATACTCTGCATTATCGTCATAAGTCATAGTTTGCTCATCAGGGATCATACAAACATATTCAGTTAAGTCACTACAAGGTTTTAATCTTAATCTTTAGAGTGCTTTCGATATCAGATATAGAAAATGAATATGAAGTATCTGATATATGACAAAATCATAATGAAATCAATCGGTACATAGCGTTTCTCCTATAATTCCTCTTCTTATATTATAATTATTCAAGGGATAATTTTAGTTTATTCCTGTAAAGTGATTGAATAATATAAATCATTAATGCCTATCTCGCATCTGATATATATATTGTTATTGTGTAAAACAGGTTATCATTCAATAGCTAATGTATTTTCTAATTGCGGCAAATCGTGAGTCTATATTTTTAAATACGGCTTAAAATTCTAGCAACTTTATTTATATTTAAATTTACAAATATTGAATTAAAGTCCTGCTGTAGTTAGTTATTGTATCCAATTGTTCCATGGTTGAAAAAGAATATCTCGATTTTAGTTGATAATAGAGATTTTAAAAATATTTAACACCGCTACAGTAAATTTCCTCCAGTCTGAACTTTTGATTAGTTTAAAATCTGAGGAAAGTGTGCTTACAATAGTCACATTTGAAAAAAATTCTGGTAATTAAACATAGAAAATGGTAAAAAAAATTGGATAAACTATAGTATCTCGTTTTAAGGTTTAGGCGAGAACTGGGTGAGTTCGTACAATTTTCATTCCAAGGCTTATATAATCTTAACTATTCGGTAAAGAAATTCGTTCTAACTCACAATCGATTCTATAGGTTTTCACCTGCTTATAACTACATGCAAACACTTAAAGGTCCCCTCCAAGCAAATATTTTTATTTCCTTATTCAACGAGGCTAATGTTTCTTATCAGTTTGCAGCAAACTGCATCGAATTTGATAGCATATTTTTAATTCTATATGTTTTTAAAGATTTTTATAATCAAAACTCGAAAAACCTATTTTACTTCCGACTTACTAATTTAAGAAATTTTCAGCCTGAAGAAAAAGAATGTACACCATTTGTTTTGATTGTCAACTAGGTATTAGGTCTAATAAATCCATTTAATATTCGTGTAAAGATACAAAATTGAATGAACTTATAATAGAAACGTTTATATACTTTAGGAAACAATTGATATCTAAAATAATGGCTGAAAAGTCATGGTTTGTATAAAATTTAAATTTGTAATCAAAACAAAGAGTGTACAATCTTCTTCTTGAGCATCAGATTAGTGATTTGCTCAATTGTTGCTCACAGAGTACTAAAAAGCTTTAAAAACAAATTATAAAATATATACTGAACCGAATTGTATGCGGTTTGCTGAATAATGATCGTAGACCTTAGTTCTATAATATTATGTTATAAACTCATTTTTTCAACGGAGCCTGGAGAGGACCTTTAAAGCTTATGGTTCTCTTTTAAAACTGTTTTTAATGAGATATTTACGAGTTTACAAACTCACCTGGCAGTGCGGGTGAGTTCGTACAAGCCAGAGAATCACTCCGTACAGTATAAAAAGTGGGGGGGAAATGAAAAATCAACAAGAGTGTCATATATTTTATGGATAATATCACAAAGTGCTTGATTGCGTTTTCTTTACAAATGACTAGGGCCCTTTTGAGATAACCACATATCACAAAAACCTTATAAGAATAAAATTAAACAGAAACATTGGATGTTAATATATTCATTCCATTTTATTGAGAAATAATTAAACGCTTTAACGAATATTGAAGCCATGCAGCCCAACGGAAAATTCTACTGTTGTGCAATTTCGTCTTTTCGAAGTGTGATTTGAACTGATTGTGAGAACGCAAAGTATTGACATTTTTTAACACTAGCCTCGTCAGGAATTTGTAGAAAGTGGAAACACTGCCCTTGTTTTCCATCTTTCTTCCGTAGGCAGGTTATTTGACAATCGTTTTGCTTATCAATTTCACTTAGTAACTTGCCCACATAATGAACATAGGAAAGTTCTTTTTCTCTCTCTTGAATTGAACCAAAACGAAATAGTTAACTTCAGTGTCTTTCTCAGTGAAGATATGTTTTTCCTCATCATTACATAGATTCACACTATGATCGTTACTATTACATAGAAACGATCATAGTGTGAATCTATGTTTAAAATCTTCACAGAAGTCTGAAGAATCATTAAAGATCAAGGCTTGGCCGCCTTGATTAGCGATGTCTTCCGAACTAGATGAAAGCGCGTCAATTTCCATCGTTAGCCTACAATTTATCACTGGTGCATTTGAGCTTTTCTTTCTTGAAATTTGTTTCTCTTTCAGTAATTCCTTTTCTGGAGTATCAGTTGCTATTATTGTCATTCCTGATTTACTGCCTCTGTTGTTGCTCTTTCTAGGAGCCTTTGGGAATGACCGAATATCTTCAAAAGATGTTCCTAAAATTGAAAAATTCAATCTAGAAGGGCCTGGTCATCAAGCAGGCTCAACAGATGGTGAAGCAGGATTGTGCTCGGCAGATGGTGAAGTAAGAACAGGCTCAGTGGATAATGAAATAGGAGCAGACTCTGTAGATGGTGAAGAAGGTGTAGGCGCGATGAATGGTGAAGTTGGAGCAAGTTCGGTGGATGTCGCATTTTCTAGTTGGTTGCCCTAATCATCATTTGAACTATTCACAGAATTTTCTGGAAGAGGTTTGTCAATCACACTTACCAAGAAAATCAGCTTCTTGAAATATATCGCGATTTAGAGGATATATGCCGCATTTTAATAAGTCATTCTTGATGTTGTTAGGTGTGGTTGCTGAATCTAAGGCTGCAAACGCTAATTAAGCCAAATCATAAATACCCTGGATTAGAGATCATCCAGTATTGAACCTGCCTTCCATAATATGCTTTGAATTGTCCAAATACTGATACATCTAAAGGTTGCTATTTGTTTGATGTATGAGGTGGAATGGTCAAAATTACTACTCCGTTAGTCTTTGCATATTCAACTGCCTCATATCAGAGATGGGATTCATGATTATCCATGAGGATCAATGCGGGGTTTCCTGCTGATGTACCCGAATATTTAACGAAGTATTCCATAACTTTTATTAAATTCTTACTTGTCATGCATCCTGATTTGTGTACCAATCCACGCGATTCACGGGTAGCGCCACTCATCATTTTCCTTTCATCATATTAGTATGGTAGAATTTGAAAAAATGGCTACAAGCTGAAATTTGGTCCAGACCTCCCATGTAGTATGTAGATTATCCAAAAAAAAGCGCCATCGATTGGACATTGGGAAACCTCATTCTCAGATCCCCAAAATTCTAGTCGAAAGCGCGAATTAGTCAAAATTCAATTTTTCCGAATAAGGTAATGCTATATATCATTTTTTAGCATTTTTTATACTAATTAACTTTCAAAGAGAATTTACGTTTCAAAATAAACATATAAAGAGTTACACTAACATTATTGGACAATAAAATCATTTGAAATTACAATCTCTTTCAACATTATAGATAATATGCCGAAAATATTGTTGTCATCTTTAGTTTCCGGGTGATCATCACTGTTGTAGTCATCAACTGTTGAGATTACCTGCAATATACAAGGAAAAACTACAATCATTTTATTATCATGAATGGAACCGCACCCCAAAAATCCTTTTATCAACATTTTTGCCACTATTACTTGTGCGTTTGAGCATCAAACTCCTCGGTATTCGCCACATGTTTAAACTCTTCGGACACCGTACTTTCGATACGAGCATGTTTTCCAGCCATATGAGTTTTTCGTACCTGGCTTTAAAAAAATCGGATTCATTCTCTTTTTATAGTAAGGCTAGTTGAAAATTTTATAAA
The DNA here is from genome assembly GCA_947561585.1 of Caprella mutica. NCBI lineage: Eukaryota > Metazoa > Arthropoda > Malacostraca > Amphipoda > Caprellidae > Caprella > Caprella mutica. The sequence goes on from CANNZV010004034.1 coordinate 26,049, forward strand.
TCCATGGAATAAAGCTTTGAAATACAAACAACTCATGGAATATAATATTTTACCTTGCATATACATCTAATGACTTTCATCAGTGACTGTGGTGCGATTTGGTCATCTGTCTTCACCGGAGCAATAAAATCGTTTTCTAATATCTTTCCCTACTCTTTTGGCTGAATATTGAAGTCGTTGATCACGGACCATTGTACGAGTCGATAATGGCATCCAGAAGAGCCTGTATAACAGAAAATGAACGAAGCCTCACTCAAAAGGAACAAACAGTTGAAATCTCTTGCATCGCTTCGTAACAACATCTGCCAAAACGGAAGTAAGAGGCTACCTGACCCAAAGGCTTTCTTTCATCTCATGGTGATCAGTTTGATCACCTAACTAGCAGGGAACATTCAGCATTTCTTTCGATATGAACCAACGTCAACCACCGAACCTTTGTCATTGTTTAAAGAGGGAATGATGAGAAAGTCTGATAAACTGTTATTATGCAAAATTGCAAAGGTCATCATGCTTGAATAAGAGGCAATGCCAAAGAAAGATATTGCACAAAACAGCCCTTTCGTCATCGATGTATGAGCATTGATATTTGCTACACAGAGTCAGTTGGCAAAAGAGAGACTCATACATTTCAATTGCTTATACTTACATAATGCATTTTGAAGAAACATGATAATTCAGCATAGGTGATATTTGATGATTAAAAGACGAAAACATCAAAATTCAGGAGCACGAGTGCCGAAACATCATACCACAAAGTTTTATGTTCAGTTCGAAGAAGACGACCCTTTTCCGTTTACACAAGATCGCTCTTATTTTCTTACACCACGAACAAGGCAGGATTGATACATTTTCTGCATATCAAACTTAGGAGGGCAAACATCGAAGAAACTAATTGTCCTGGTGATACTGATATTGCAAAGATAACTCTTCAAAAGCAAAGTCCACAACTACATTTGCTGTTGCAGATGACAGAGATATCGCTGTAATGTTGGTTCACCAGGAAGAGTGAGAATCACAAAAATGATGATTGCCTGAATAACAAACATGCATCCTTGCGAAACAAATTTACAAGGAACATTTGCTTTTTCTATATGCCTTCATTGGTTGTGATACAACGTCGTCAATATTTGGAAAGGGGAGATCAAATATTCATAATTTGAGCACCACATCTGAATCATTGAGGAGCGAGGTGAAATATGCTGTTGCTCATAGAGTGATCAATCTGAAGTTGATCAGCAGAAATCAAGGTGTTCAAATTGTAACCGTTTGTAGATATCAGAAGTATGCTGATTTGGCGAGCAAGGGAATCATTACTCCTGAAAATATTACTAGCACGGTCTGCGAAGCAATTATAAACTCATACAATGGTCCATGATCACGATTTCAATATTGAGCAAAAATAGTAGGGACAGATATTAGAAAACGGTTTTATTGCTCCGGTGAAGACAGATGACCAAATCGCACCACAGTCACTGATGAAAGTCAATAGATCTAAATGCAAGGTAGAATATTATATACCCTGAGTTGTTTATATTTCAATGCTGTATTCCATGGATTTTTAAATTTTTCAACTAGCCTAATTACAAAAAAAGAATGAATCCGATTTTTTTTAAAGCTAGGTACAAAAACTCATGTGTCTGGAAAACATGCTCGTATCGAAAGTACGGTGTCCGAAGCGTTTAAACATGTGGCGAATGCCACGGAGTTTGATGCTCGAACGCAAAAGTAATAGTGGCAAAAATGTTGATTAAAGGATTTTTGGGGTGCAGTTCCAACCATGATAATAAAATGATTGTACTTTTTTGTGTATATTTCAGGTAATCTAAACAGTTGATGACAACAACAGTGATGATCAATCGGAAACTAAAGATAACAACAATATTTTTGACATATTATCTATAATGTTGAAAGAGATTGTAATTTCGAATAATTTTATTGTCCAATAATGTTAGTGTAACTGTTTATGTTTACTTTGAGACGTAAGTTCTCTTAGAAAGTTATTCAGTATAAAAAACGTTATATATATAACATGAACTTATTATGAAAAATTAATTTTGACTAATTCGCGCTTTCGGTTGAGAATTTTGGGGATCTGAAAATGAGGTTTCCCAATGTCCAATCGATGGCGTTTTTTTTTTTTTTGTTAATCTACATACTATATGGGAGGTCTGGACAAAATTTCAGCTTGTAGACAATTATTTCCCACAAATGGCGATCTTAGAGCCAAATCCCCCCTACTATATCTAATTCTAGGGAAAACAAAAACAGGAGGCAATGTGGTACCACTTGCGCACACAATGCCAACAACTGTTACCAATTCTCCTTTCTCTCTGTAAATAATTTGTCCAAATTGATGACTACCTTTACAACCAATTAATTTATCTTAGGTGTTGAGGAAATGCCCGTTTCATCCAAATTAAAAATTCGATGGCTCTCAAAGCATTTTCTTTTGTTTACCTTTTCCAAGTTATCAAACAACACATTCACTGTATGCCTGTTAAAGGCACAGATACTAGCTAATGAAGATGATTATGTTTTTCTAATACTCAGAGTGATATTTCATGTCATGAAGCCCCCGAATCAGTCTTTACCAGCCATACCATTCTCATCCCAGTTTGATGGGTGTTTGATTCCATTTGCCACTGCATATTTGTAAACTAATTGTCGTGTTTGTGCAGGCGTCAGCCCATAGAATATATCAGCAGTAGTTTTTAGATAACTGACAAATTCCTTTTCTAGTTTAGGCTCAACAAATTCTGAACTATTTCTGGGTCTCACAAATTTCCTTCAGTTTGTCATGAAAGGCAATTAGTTTACTAAAAACTAATTGCCGTTTTTTGGCAGACTAAATGAAATTTGTTCACTATTCGGGGTAGTTCCCTACTCAGGACTCTATAATCACTACTTTTTGTTCACCTTTAAATTAAAATCTTCGAAAAAATTGAACATTTTGAATTTTAATATACATACACATGTAAAGCTCGTACAACGGACATTACATGTACTGGAAAAAGTGTCAGCTGTGCCGTTCAATGGACGATATGTGCGACTGAGAATTTATTTCAGTGGTGTTTCAAACTTCAACAGTATTTCAAAGAAACGTTAATGAAGATAAGTAATCTGAGAATTATTAGTGAAAAATTTCAATGAAAATCTTACAATATTTATATATGTAACTTAATTATAATTATATGAGATAATTACACATTCAACGAACGACATGGAACGCGGTATAGTTCGTTTTATTTTTATGAAATCAAGATAAGTGATGGGTATAGACAGATCATCAACCAAGCCCCGATCAAAGGGGGGTAACCTCTGATACCAGTGCAAAACCCATGCGTTCTGGTGCTTTTGGAGCTTTCGGCCTGAATGATAATCCGAGAGAGATAGGGGGGGGGGGGGGGTAAGAAAGTGGAAGAGAGGCAAAATGGAATCCAATATGATGTTTGTGATAAGTGGCATCATTGCAGGTGTGGTGGGTTAAGTAAGAAGGATCTTGAGAATTTTAAAGAGTTTGGCGGATAGCACGTTGTGGGTGTGTGGTAATTGCGAGGAGTTTGTGAAGGGAGCGAAGGATAGGATGAATAGTTTAGAGGAAGAAATAGGTATTTGAGGAAATTAAACGAGGAGAGGAAGGGATAAATGGAGAGATTCTTTGTAGAATTGAGGAAAGTAAAGAAAGAGATTAAGGAGGAGGTGATAGCAGATATTAAGAAGGAAATAGGAGAAAAATGGGCAATGGGAGGAAGACTAATAAGAGGAAATTAACTTAGTTGTTAGAATGGAGGCAGAAGTAGGCAAAAAAGAGGAAATTAAGAAGGAGATAAAAGATGAAGTGATGAAAGAGGATTATGAAAGAAAGAAGAGAGTTTGCAATTTGGTGGTGTATTTGTTTGGGGGAGGGAGGGGACAGAGATGATAGGGAGAAGTTGAGGGAAATAATTGAGGTTAAGTTAGGTATAAAAATTGCACACATGGCTGAAATTACTAAACGAGAAGAAGAGAATAATAATAGTAGGGAAATGCCGACACTGGTCAGAATGGAGACGGTGGGTCAGAAGTGAGCTTTGATAGGTAGAGCTAAATATTTCAGGAAGATGGGAGATATGTTTAAGAGGATTATGATAATGCCAGATTTAACTAGAAATGAGAGAATGCAGGATAAGAAAATAAGGGAAGAATTGTGGAAAAGGAGAGGGGAGGAAGAGTGAAACGTAGAACAAAAAATTGGAGATACGATTAACAAATGAAGGGTAGAGAATGTGAAAGGGGATGGAATAAAGGAGTATAAGGGACTGAGATTGAGAGGTGGTAGAGTGGGAGGGGGAGGTAGTCTGGTGAGAATTGATATGATAAATGTGCAGGGACTGACTGACTTGAAGGCTAAAGATATTATGAGAAGAATGGGAGAAGAGAAGGAGGTGAATGAAGTAAGGATAATTGGACTAGTGGAAATGCTTGAAAAATTCAAAAGAGTGGGAAGTTGATGTGAATGTTATAGATAGGATGGGAGAGATGAGTGATAAGAAGGGGGGAGGAATGATGATGCTAACAAATGATGAGGAGGAAGTGGTGATGGGGGAAAATTGATTGTGACTGTAGAGATTTGCATACGTCAGAGGTGAGGGTTGAAAAATTTTGTTTTGGATGGTGCTAATATATATGGATACTAGGGATTTATATAGGAATAGAGAAATATATAGGTATTTGGTTAGGATTTTGGGAAAGATGCCGAAGAATAGGGCTCTTATTGTTTTAGGTGATTTTAATGGGCATGTATAGGTTTTTTGGAGGAACAGGAATTATGTTGGACTTCATGCAGAAGTGACTTGGTGATGCTAAATGTGGATGAGAGATGTGAGGGGAAGTATACCAGAGTGCAGGCGGATGAAAGAAGTGTAATCGATTATTATTTGGTGAATGAGCTGATGTCGTGACCGGAAAATTCGTCCACGGAATATTCGTCTATTAAACGCAAATTAACATTAAACAAAATATTATGATAAATGATATGATATAAAGTAGTTTACTGTATGTTGGTGATAGTACATAGCTAATGTACTTTTTTAATTGTATCCATAAGTTTATTGTACTGCACAATTCATAAATGTTTATTGTTTGATGAAACATTAATCTTGATAGATATATAATAATTTTATTTATTTTATTTATGATAAAATGTTTGGTGCCTTAAACTAACGTTATTAGAGGTCCCCTCCACTATATTTTTTTCTAAGGTTACTCATTACAAAACTGCAAACTATTTAAAATTTGGTTCTACATTTTGATTATAATATATAATTTAAGTTATTTCATGCGAAGAAAAAGGATCCATTGAATCTTGAAATATTCAAAACCATAATAAAGCTTTTAGACATATTATAAATGGCTACCTATTCCGCTAACTAAATACCAATACCCTAAAAAAAATTGGTATATACCTAAAATTGAATGCATATACCTAACTACCATTAAATTTACAATAACACGTGATAAATTAGAGTGCAACCTTGTTCTTCTATTGAATATTAGAAAGAGTGAAAGTTGAATGTGAATATTTGTTATATAACTAATTATGAACACAATACTTGGTCGATTTCTTTTCTGTTAACCGTTATATAACCTTATAGCTCTACAAATTTAAAGTAATTCCAGTTTTTTTTTTAATTTAGTGTGGAGAGGACCTTTAACACCATTTGTGCGAGGATGCCAATTGAATCTTTATCTACTTAACTATGTGTATTGGAACAAAACGGAGAAGATGAAATTACCAACGCGAAAATCAATTATATTCAGTTGAATTTTAGAATGTTCAAGAATGAGCATCCTAATATTTGGAAATTAATCGAGCAAAAATGAAAGAAGAAGAGTTAACCCAAACTAAAAAGAATTCAAACAAAGAGAGGTGACACACAGCGTAGAAGGCCAAATTTCGAGATATTGACGAACAAATATAAAACTATGTATTGCAATACACTCCGAATAAAACAAACAAACAGAAATTTGACAAATATTATCCATGTTTTGCATTGCTGAAAAGTCCAGCTTTCCAATTTAAATATTTCATTAAATAATTTTTTTTCTATTTTCAATTATTAATAACTAGAGACCGGATTTCCAGTCGTTAAAAACTAGTCAAAATAGCACTATTAAGATGGTCATTATAGCAAGATAAAATAGCAGTAATAGTCGTATAAAAAAGCTATCAAGTTCTAACAACGAGCAAAATAGTTCTTTAAGCTAGCAAAATAGTCGTAAAAACAAGCAAAATAGCAGTATAAACAAGCAAGTTATAGCTATAAGTAAGTTGTTTTCTATGATGAAAGAAGAAAATGTTTGATGGTACACAAACTTAAAAATATCGTTGTTTTCTTGTTTCAATCTGCATAAATTAAATTACAGACATTTTCTTCTATTTTTCATATTTGTATGTATTTTTGACCGTTGAATAGGATGATAAAAATTACCTTCTTTTTCTAGTTTTCCATAATGATTATAGTGAGTTAATACATAATAGCAGTATGACTCATAATTTTCGCTTAATGATATTACCCATTTCTGGTAAACAAAATGCAATAATTGGTGGTGAAGAACCAAAGAAATGCATTGATTTATTTCTCCATTATGCGACAGTTGTACTTACGCATAGAGTTTTGATTTTTAAATATGAGTGAACATAAGTTGATTATTAATATTATTTAATTATTAAGATTGACATTTTCTATTAGGTTGCTTTCATGAAATAATCAAAACACCAGTGATTAAATATTTTTTTAATTCCAACATGAACATATTCTAAGACAGTGACTAGTTTAAATATAAAGTTACTTTAATTTTATTTAAGTAAACAGTTTTATGAGAAGTAATTTTATATCTTTCTCTAGGTAACTAAGACTATTTCTGACAGAAACGATAACAATATAACATAAATTAAATAATTAAGTGAACGGTTCTACGAGAAATTACATCCTACTCCATCTAATCAAGAAAAAAGTCTGAACGAAACAATAACAATGAAACAGAAGTTAGGCAATAACAACGGAACTTAACATTAAAAATTATTGCACGAAATGACTAGGAATTTCTTTATGTTTGCAGTTGTTAAGTTGAGACGTTTATCAGAGAACACATTCTTTAGTTTAGAAAAACTTCTCTCCACTTCAAATGATGTCACTGGTGCATACTTGTACAGATGAGAATTGCGGGCGATGTTCTCTTCAATCTCCACTTCCTTATCCCCTACTATTACGTCCCTGATTTTCTTCACAGCTTTTAGTCCTGGATTGTTCAATACAATATGCGCGCACTTATTCCTTACAGCAAGCCCTACACTTCCATATGCGACGCTCATACTTTGCAAGGCACCTTCGAACACACCTCCTGCATCTACGACTTTCAAGTTCCGCTCTTCTAGTTTCTTGATTGAGTCCGGCAGTGTTGAAAAGTTGGCAGATATGTAGATGAGATTGTTCCTGAGCGATTCATCATCTAATAGTTGTTGCGACACTTTAATTGTTGAGGCATCTTCGGGATCAAGTAAACCAACTATGGTTTTAATGATGTCGAAATGCTTAGCGTAGTACAGAGCTGCGTCGAGCCAAGTCCCCCACCTAGTGAGTACTGGTTGTGGTGGGAGTGCTAAGTTGGGAGCAGTGTGTTTGAACAAATACACTCTTGACGGAGCCTTAAGAAAAATTTTCTTCACATTCGCAATTAATTTGTCAACATTAGGGAAGTTGAGTCTGATCTCTTCTGCAATTCGGTGCAATCCATGACACAAGCAGGTTAAATGAATCATATTAGGATATTGTATTTGAAGCGATCTGGCAGCACATTTCATGTATGAAGCTGCATCAGTTACAAGTAACAAAACGTTATCAAATAGTATTCCATCGGGCCACAGTAAAGCTAGTGAGGTTGTAAGGAATTGAGCAATTGAAGTGCTATTTGTTTTGTCTAGTTGTTGAGTATTTAACAAATAAATCTTCGATGCTTCCCCAGCTTCCAGTGTTCCTATAATTATGTTGACAATGTGTCGACCAGTGACGTCCGTTGATTCGTCGATGCTCACCCAAATTTTATTGTTGCCTGCATGAGTTCTAATCTTGTTCATCGCGGTGTTATAGTGAACATCTACATAATTCTTTCTGAGAGTCGACTCGTCTGGCACGACATTTCCCGTGTATTTTTCAAGGAAACTTTTAAAGGATTTGTTCTCCAATTTCGAGAGAGGAATATTAGCATTAACTAGAGCCTCACATAAATCTAAATTAAATTGCTTCCTATCTGCATTAGCTGGTTCCACATTGCCCTGATCGTCGTTTACTAAAGGCAATCCGTCACCTTGCAAGTTACTCCTATGCTTAGGTGTTTTCAGATGAGCAACGATGTTAGATTTTCTACTGTAGCTCATTTCCTTGTCACCTGCAATACACTTCAATTTTTCACCATCACCTGATAATACATCACTCCCAAATTCGTTTACTAATTTGGCAACAACCTCATGTTTAGTAGACTTCACTTTAGGCATGTTTGTAGGCTCTATATCTAGCTGGTAGCACTAAATGACTTGCTTCATTCAAATTGTCTCCAATAGTGTTGCCATACAGTGTTGCCAAATCTCACTATGGTTAAATGCAGCTTTTATAGTCATTATCGTTAAATGCTACTGTTTAATAGTCATTATAGTTAACTGCTATTGTTTTCTAGTCATTATAGTTAAATCCTATTTTGCATGGTTAAATGCTATTTTGCATGGTTAAATGCTATTTTGCATGGTTAAATGCTATTTTGCTGTTAATGCTATTTGTTTCTAGTCGTTATAGCATTTAAAGAATAAATGCTGGAAATCCGGTCTCTATTAATAACATAATGTATTTGCTACATAGAATGAATTTTTCATCAACAGTTATAACAGCTGAAACAGCCAGATTTTATGCGTCTGAAATTACCTCTCTCATAAATTGTTAACACTTAATAACGTTTTTATTTCTATTCCTAATTTAAGAAAACGGACGTATTTTCAGTGGATAAATTTTCTGTGGACGAATTTTCCATGGACGAATTTAACGTGAACGAATTTTCCGTGGACGAATTTTCCATGGACGAGTTTTCCTAGCACCAGCTGATGTACAGGAGATTTGAGGGGATGGTTATCGATATAGGAAGGAAATGTTTGATATGTCAGACCACTGCTACATGTCTGGAGTTTTCAGAGTGAAGGAAGAAAAGTTAAAGAGAAGGGAATGTGAATATGAAGAGAATAGTTACTATAAGGTGGATGATGAAACTATGATGAGTGAATTTGTGAGTAAGGTGGAAGGAGAGATAGATGGAGTATTAAATATGGATATAAATGGATGGGAGAGAATAGTGCAGGAAAAAGCTGATGAATGTCTGAGAAGAAATGGTAGGAGAATGATAGGAAAAACTAGTAGGAAGGTGATTGATCAACCATGGATGAATAGTGAAATCAGAAGGGAAATAAAGTACAGGAGAATTCTAAACAGAAGGAAAAGGAGATAAGATTGTGAGGAGATTGATAGAGTATGAATTTTTTATAGAAAGCAAAAGGAAAAAGTAAAGAGGTTAGTGAGGGAAGTGAAGATGAGATTCGAGAGAAAAGTAGATGAAGAAGTAAGATTGAATAAAAATGGTAAGAAGAAGTGGAAGATGATAGAGAAACTTCAAGGGAGAGTCTCAGAAAAGAAGGGGATAGTTATATGGAGCAAATGGAGAAGAATTGGAAAGGGAGGTGATGATGAATGGTTGGAAAGAGATATATCAAAAGAATGAAAATAAAGTAAATGAAGTTTGGAATGGAGAGAGAAGGCATCAATATAAAAGAGACAGATAAATTGAAATTCAGGTTTTGGAGAGAAAAAGAATTGAGAGGACAGAAGTATACCAGGAGTGTTGATTTTATGAAGGAGGATGTGGAGAGGAGAATAAAGAAAGTGAAAGGTGGAAGGCAACCTGGTCCTGATGGTATTAAGGGAGAACTATTTAAGGCTATGAGTAGGAGTGAGAAATGTTCGGCAAGTATGGTTGAGGTGTACAATGCAGTGCTGGAGAAAGCTGTCGTTGGGGAGGAATGAAAGAGGTCAAAGACGGTAATAATCCACAAAGTAAGAAAGCCACAGGCTATGCAGCATAGACCTGTGGCTCTAACAAATGTAAGGTAAAAACTGTTCATGGGTATGATTAAGGATAGATTTGTGGGACAGGAGATGTTTGATGGAAGGGTGAGTGGGATGCAGGCTGGTTTTACTGAAGGAAGAAGGATAAAGGAAAACTTGTGGATTTTGTTTAACTGTGTGGAGGAGATCTATTTGAGGAAGGAGTTGTTGGTTGTGGTGGCGGCTGATTTTAGTAAGGCATTTGATAGCGTGGATAGGAAAGCACTGTTTGCAAGTTTAATCTATTATAAGTGTGATCCGAGGTTGATTCAGGTGATTGCGGAATTGTATAGGGGGGATAAGACTGAGATATGGCGTGAAGGAAGGGAGTTGGGTGAGATGGAAGTGAATAATAGGATAAGGCAAGATTGCACAGGATCGCCACGGTTGTTTGTGATGGTTGTTGGAAGAATAATAGAGAGATTGGTGAAGAGTGGCATGGGGTTTAGAAGCGGGCAAAGAAGGATTCCGGTACCGGTGCTTTTTTTTTGCGGATGATGGCTTGTTGTTGGCTAGATCGAGGGAGGAGGCAGGGGAGATGATTTGAGAGAATGTGATCAAGAGGATGGAAGTGGTGGAGTAAGATAGATATATGGGAGTGTTGGTGGGTGCAAGGAGGGATGGTTTCAGGGAGAATAAGAAGGAAAAGATAAAAAGTGCGGAGAAAATGGTTCCAGGGGTACCTACTCAGTGGTGGAGAGGTCCTGTGACAGGCTACTGTTATGAAAAACTTTTTGGAAGAGTGTGGTGTTGCCGGGGTACTGCATGCAGGGGAGATTATGGTGTGGAATAAGACGGAGATTGAGAAGTTGCAGAGATTAGAGAATGGGGTTGGAGAAATATTTTGAGGGCACCTACTTACGCACCAGTGGCAGGTGTGCAGGGAGAAGTGGGGTGCTCGTCAGCAATGGCAAGAGTTATGAAGGTTAGGTTTGGTGGGTTTTTAATGAACACTGGGAATGAGGTACTGAGGGATATGATTGGGAGAGTGAGAGAGAGGGGTGGAGGTGGTTCATGGATGAAAAAGATGGAGGAGTATATGGCGGAGCTGAGTTTGGACTGGGAAGCTTTGAGAGTGTTGGATGGAAAGGAATTAGGAAGAAAAATTGAGAGATGGGAGGAGAGTAGATGGAGAAGGGAGGTGGAATGCAGAAGTACATTGGTATGGTACAGAGAGAAAGAGAAAATAGGGAAAGAGTGGTACGAAAATAGTTGGAGTGCATGTCTGTTGTTCAGGGTGAGGACAAATTCTCTTGGGTTGGGATGAAGGGAGAGATTTTGGCGAGGTGAGGTTGGGGTGTAATATGTGTGGTTCGGAGAAGGAGACTTTAAAGCACATCCTGTTGGAGTGTCCTATGCTTGTGGAGGTAAGGGAGAGATATGGGGTGATAAGTATGAGCGGAGTCATGAGCTTTGGTGAGAAAAATCTTGATGGGGTGTGGAGTTTTCTGGAGGATGCGTGGAGAGAGAGACGAGGTTGTTGGTTAGGGAGGAGGTGAGGTTGCCAGAAGGTAGAAGTTTAGTACTGGAGGAAGAGGTTGGGTGTGTGAAGTCGAAGGGTCCGGGAGGGGGACAGTGGTGCTGAAAAGCCAGATTCTTGAATCCCCCCGAATTCCAGTTCCAATCAGAAGTTCAATAAATAATCGACTTGATAATAATTGAGCCGAGAGTTATAGGTTAAATTAAATAGGTCTTATCAGCCATTGTCTTTTATTTACTTTAGAGTTGAATTCTTAATTTAGTATTAAGGTTAATTATTGTTTCGGTTAACTTGATCGTTGGTTTATCTAAAATTAATTTTTTAACTATATTGATAATGCAATTCATAATTGATGTCAATTAATAATGAATTAATTAATATCTAGTCCATTGCTTGTATTTATCTCCAACTTATTTATGCATTGAATTGAGAGAAAATATATAATTGAAGGATAATTGATTTCAAGTCAAATAACAGAAAAATGGAAAAGTGAATATATAGTCCATTTGAATTGAAAGAAAGTCATCATGAATCTTAATTAATCAATTGAAATTGGTAGCTTAAGTTGTGAACTTCTCTACTCAAAGAAAATGTGACGGAAAGGGTAACAAAACCAAAATCTGAAAACAATACATTGAGTGTTGATTGTAAATTGCAATACCTCTGAATATAATCAATGTTTGACTAGATACTTGGTAGGCGAATAAAATATATTTTAAACCATATAATTTAAGGAGGTCATTTTAGTGAGCTGCATGTCTGGTAAAACGGATAATTTTTGTGCTTTAAAGGGGGTTGTCTGTTTAAAGATCGTTCGCTGTATGAGCTTTACATATACAGTAGTGGACAAAATATAAAATGGTAGGGAAAAAAAAGTTATCTAAATCTTTAATTTCATGAAAAGTACATAACACACATTATTGAAATTTTACACGTGTTTTCATATAGAGCTCATATGTATTCGTATGAAATTTCAAAGCATTTGGACAAATATTCTGTATATTCAATATTTCACTTCAAACACTAAATTTTGCTCTGGTCAAAAGTTAAGGGCAGCCATCATAAACTTTGAAATATTCCTGGATATTGGCAATAAACTTAATAATTTATGAATAATTCTTTGCTATATCACTTCAATACATCTTCTAACATAAAATTCTACAAATTTGGCACAATATGAAGGAGTTATCCATCTTCTATTCATCCTCGAGAAATGTCCACATTTCTTGTGTTTCTTCTCTGAGTACAGTCTCCAATTATTATCCAAACAATCTCAATTTGATTTAGGTCAGGACTCTGTGAAAGCCAGCTCATTTGAGCAATTTATTCATTTTCTAATAGGGTCCTAACTTTTTTATCTAAGTAGTAGGGTACGTTGTCCTGCTTGAAACTCGGTGGTTGAGGGTTAGCTGCTTGTTGATAGGGGAGAGTATGTTTACGAAAGAGATATTTTATACTTCTGCAATAATTCCTCCTTGTAGACGAACAATGTCCAGAAGAAAAAATGACCCCTTATACCATCACAATACCTTTTCCAAAATTAACCGTTCTCTTGACGCAGTACAGAGTTAACATTTCCCCTACTTTACGTTTAGTTAGTACTTTCCCATTCTCCCAAAGATTTCTATTTTTATTCCATTCATCACTAGAATGTTCTTTCGACCACTAATCAATCGACCAAACGACATACTTACTCATGACAGAACACAAGTAACACTTTCTTTTCCTCCTGAAACTTATTTTTGATTATTTTTTCTTTCATTTTCTGTTAGAAAGCATCTTATTAGAGTCGCAATAACACATTGTATTTAATAACTATAGAAAAATACATTTACACATTCGCAGCCCAAAGCAGAAATTTTCGTCAAGTTTCATGCTTAACATGTTAAAATAGCATATAATTACATAGATACTGCAGATGCCGTCAGGAGGAGAAGGGTATAAAGTTCCAGGGGTGGGCACATGTTGTGTTTTTCAGTGCCGAAATATGGAACCACAGTGCCGTTACCATTTTCTTTTCGTTTTCTAAATTGCAGGGGATATTGAGTAATTAAAATGAGGTTTTATTAATTAATAAATGATTTATAATTGTTCTTTCTTCATGTGAAAATAATTCACAATAAAAACAAAAATAAGATATTTTGCATAAGTAATAAAAACTTAATAACTAATTCATAAAATCACAGGATTAATGACAATCGCTACCTAACTTATTAAAAAAGGAATTAAAAATGATTTACACGAATTCTTACCAGTGTAAGAATAACTGATCAAGATAAAAAGAGTCGGAGGTAAATTTTTTAAACTCCGGCACTAATTTAACAATAAACTAGAAATACCTTATCAACGGATAAAATCGACTATCAAAGTATCAAGGTTATTACTAGAGCCCTGACAAATGCCATAAAGTCATAAAATGCCATAAAGTCATAAAATGCCATAAAGTCATAAAATCAATAAATGCAATAAAGTCAATTAATGCCATAAAGTCCTTAAAATGCCATAATGTCCTAAAATATCATAAACTCCTAAAATGATGCGAAGTCTTATTTTGGGCTTTTTATATTATTATAAATAATTTGGTAAGTCGTAAAGTTGATGGGTTATTTTGACAAATTTATAGAACGTTATAATTCAATCAAAATCTGCCTGAATTATTATACAAATAAACAACTTATATCACTTCAAGAATTAGCATAGTCACCACTGTATCTAGTTTTCTGTGATTCTTTGCATCAATTTTTTAGCACAGACTCTGCCATGCACAAAATAGTGAATAATAAACTATTCAAAGAGAGAGATATGTAGAACCTAGGGATATTTGTGATATTTACAATAGAAAAATTGCCAGGAGCCAAAAATTGTGTTTTGTCTTGTAAGTGGTTTTTGCTGAACAACAGTTTCAGAGTATCTTAATTGGTCTAATTATAAATTATCTAATGTATGATTTGTTTAATCTAAGGTTGTCTACTACGAAGGTTTGCTATAAATACAAATTTCGAATTTAATATTGGAATTAGTTTCATTTCATGAAATTCAATTTACCTAACAATTTTTTACAATACTTTTAGGTTAAATTTTAATAAATATACTATAAACTAGATTCATTGAATTTTTAAGGGATGAATTGTTTATTTGTCTTCACCATTTTTTTCATTTAAACGGACTAAAAACTGTCAATTTTATATTTCAAAATGCTGATTTATTCGTTGTAAATACCAATTTATTAATCCTAAAAGTGTATGCATAAGTCCTAAAATGCTGTATTTTGGTCTTATAATGCCTTGATAGGTCCTAAAATGCCATTTTAAGGTCCAAAATGCCTTTTTTAGGTCCTAAAGCCTTTTTATTAGGTCATAAAATGACTTTTTTATAGGTCCCAAAAGTCCGGGCTCTAGTTATTACAAATATATGTTCTGCAATTAGTTGACCATCCTCTTTTATATTATCCTTGTAATTTATAAAGCAGTCAGGGCTAAAATTTCTAAATTTTCTTTGGAAGAAAATAAAGCACCGTTTCCCTGATGGGCACAACGCTGCATTTGCCCACCCCGGGTTTAAACTTTAAAATGAAATATAATAATCCACCCATATTAATATTACGTCAGTTACCCAATGAAATTCAATATAGTTTTCTATGATAAATAAATTATAGAGAACATTTAGAGGGGTAACTGCATGAGATATTCTAACCCGCTAATGCTTCTGATTCTTTCTCTGAGAGTGAAACCCCATTAACTCGGGTGTTTAGGTTTATTTTTATGAAATGCCTTAAATTTAAATATTTAATTTGGTACACGAGAATTAAAACAGGGCTTGATAAATGATTTAATTCTCTGAGAAGTCAATTCACTTATGGTGATTAAATATAACAATAATAATATGACAAATTTTAAAACAGCTAAAAAGGTGAAGAAAGTAACTGTTGTCTTAGATCGTAAGAATAGAAAAGTGAACACAAACAAGAAAAAATCCTTTTCGTGTTTGATTTTATCACAGAACATTATTTTGATGAACTATGATAATACTCATTTATATTTTAATTTTATAATTTCTGAACATTTAGCTTTCCTCATATCATTTAAAAGGTAAGTACAGTAGCTGATATGACACAGTAGACACAAAGATATTATACTATAATATCTTTGTTAGCTCTTTCTGTGTATTGCCATTCAGTTTGAGTATCACTTTCCACTGAAAACATCTCCCCAGACACTTCCTATCGAAAATAGAGCATCTCTCTCTAATTTTAAATCGTCTACGGTGTAGACTGTAGTTGTGTACTATACTTTATTTAAATTATTTTCTTTTACACTATAATACAACAATTATGATGTCAAATTTTCTAGCTCTATAATTTAATGTGAAATGAAATATCTGATCTTTATATTTGGCTTATTGTTATTATTTAATATTTTAGTAGTGCCTTTATCGATAAAAAGTAATTTACTTTGGTTACTCCTAGCTTTAAAGTACTATTTTCTATGAATGTATAAAGAAAATATTTTCTCTAATAGTATGAGAGGAGACTAAACTATTTTTATTTATTAAGGAATAAGTAACCTTCTTACCTTCTCCAGTTTTTTTTAATTTCAATCACCTCCAAATTAATGCAAAATTTGGAGATCCCTTATTAATAAGTTTAATAGAACTTTCAATGATGACACTCCCAATTTGAGAGGGACCATAAACAGAGCAAGACATTGTCTATTAAACACAAACTGTTCAAAGGATATCATTTTAATTGTCAAAGTAGGATAAGAACTACCAGATGTTCTCTTTCAATCATGTTGTCTCAATACTCCAGGTTTATTAGTTTTAACACGGCTGTTCTGGAACAACCCTTATATACGATTTATTCAATATATTTTTTTTTGTCACTCACATCGCTAAAATGTAACTTTTAGAACACCCAATGCCTGTAGATCATTCCAGAAAGAACTAGTCAACACATCTAGAAGCCAAAGTTACACTATTAGTGAAACTTCTAATTATCCTTGTACAATATCTCCCTCTGTACATTGCAATACACCCAAGAGAAAGGAACTCACACAGCGCATTGAAGGATAGAATCATTTCGGTCCATAAAGATCATGGAAGTTACAGATCTACAGAACGTACCACACTCTGATATTTGGTTGATATTAGCAGGACATTGGTCCAAAACATACCGCGAAAACAACTCAGAAATGGATTAAATATAAGGGAATTCATGCTTCAATATGGCCCATCCAATAACCAGACTTGAAACCTATTGGAAATTTGTGTCGAATTTTGAAGAGACAGATCATAGCAACATGACCCTCAAACCTGCTCGAATTATCGCCATGGAAGAGTTGGAAAATCCGGTAAAATATTGCCAAGAATCGTTTGTCAATGATAATTAGTGCCCAATTTAATGTTAACCATTCATTTTGCCTCTGTCCGAATACTTCTTTCCGTCTCTCTGAAACAACCATGAAATATAGAAAATATAGAAAAAATATGTTTAGTTTCATTGCATTGGCAGGAATGGCGATGTGATCTGTTTATTGACATAATCTGCTGTCATTTAACAAAATTAAAACAATAATGGTACTCGAACATAAATACATGTCAATCATTAGGATTCAAAATTTAATATAAAGTAAAGTTAATTTAACATAAAATAAACTAGATCGTGAATAAAAGCATACAAAGTTTTAGATATATCGTGCATATGCGGTCATCATTTGTTTCCGCCTGTGAATTTCATCAGTTGGTAGTGCTGTACTTGTGAATTAATTAAATGTTTATTTTTTGTTAGATTTTCACAAAATAAGTGACAACGGTTTATTGTATTACTAGTAACTAATGTAAGACGAACCATATTATTTTTAGAATTATCCGTATTTTTTTTCCCTCCAGATTTTTTTGGTATCTTTATTTTTTTCAAATATATGTATTCGAATTTTTTCCTGGATTTCCAATTCGGATAAAGAGGTTATCCAAATATCTGGTACATATCCGGATATCTTAAAGGTCTCCTCAACTCAAAATTATTTTTTTTAGAAATGCTTTACATAGTAGAACAAAGGTTATATAACATTATAGTTAACAGGAAAGAAATTGATCTTATATTCGATTCATAATTAATTGTTTAAAAAAATATTCGCACTCAACCGTCACTGACCGACATTTCTATTATATTGAATAGAAGAACTAGGA
Source organism: Caprella mutica (assembly GCA_947561585.1). Classification (NCBI taxonomy): domain Eukaryota; kingdom Metazoa; phylum Arthropoda; class Malacostraca; order Amphipoda; family Caprellidae; genus Caprella; species Caprella mutica. The sequence continues at coordinate 43,896 of CANNZV010004034.1, forward strand.
AGCTGGACGAACTTTATCTTCTATTATCGTTAGTTTAATGGTAATTAGCTCTATATAGGTTCACATTTAGATAAATAATGTTTTTTAGGGTAATGGTATTTAGGTAACAGTATAGGTAGTCATTAATGATAGGTCTATCAGTTTCGTTATTGTTACGAATTTGTCCGAGGTATTTTAGTATTTTTCTTTTCTTTGGAAATTCAGAGGATAGAAGAAAATTCACGGGAATAACTTAAATTACATATTAAATGAAATAAAAGTATAGAACCAAATTTGAAATGGTATTTTTTTGTTGTTCGTTTTTTTTATTCATATTTTCTATTTTTCGGATATTTTGTTTTCCCAGTTTTCAGTTATCCGGACAATAATTTTATCATGGATTAAAAACGTATTTTATGTAAAATACTAATACACACCGTGTAGTAGTATATGGGGTGATTAATATCCTTGTATCGATTTATCAATTGAAATATCTCGAAATTTTCTCCATTTCTCCTAACAGAAACATTTATCTTTTTAAAAGGAGCTGCTTAACAAAATTGATTTTGTCTTCAGATCGTACTGTCCTCTTGCGGTCTGAATGACCCTAGTTAAAATTCAAACTTGTGTCTTCATTTTTGTAATTAATCACATTTCTCCATATTGTCTATAACTTATAACTTATATTGTCTATAACTTATAAGAGAAATAGTTATATGAATATTCTTAAATCCTGAAAATAAATCTGTTTTATTAATGAGGTTGTTGTCATTGTCCGTTCTCTGACCAATTGCGCAAGGCTATTTTCACCACCCATTAATAAAATAGTTGTTATATTCACAAAAATGAATAAAACTTTACGAAAATTAAACTGTGGATGGAAAAAAGTTCAATTAACAAAATGATAGTTGAAAGTAAACCTTTCTTATAATAGTTGTTGAAATATACCAATTTAAATCACTCTGTACAGTAACACAAATTGTTTTCATTTTGATGCGAGAGTTTTTATGTATCATAAATACCAAATGAAATAAAGAGTTAATCTTCAAAAGAAAAAATATTCATATAGAAAATACCACATTTTGAAGGTTTCGAAATTAATCTTGTAAGACCATGGACTACATATCAGAAGAAATTCGAAAAGAGTAATCTGAAATGCCAGGTAAAGATAGCAGCAAGTAAAGCCAACAGAAGATGAGTGTGGTTGTTCATCTGATTTTCATGTGCCTTCTACACTACCACATTCTAGTCTTCGAAAACTGCAGTGACGAATTCTTGGTCCATTACGACATTTAAAAAGGCATGTTGAATACTGAAGAAAAATTTACTGGGAAAGATGTGGACGTGTTCTTGTTTACATATAATACCATAGTTTCCGAATGGAGCTAGCGAATATTAGACGCAGCAGGCCCATTACTAATTCGAATAGTCAACGTGAAAGATGACACCTGTGACTTGAAGAAAACAAACGTCTCGTGCTATGGATCGATGAGATTCACAGGTGACATGGAAGATCAGGTTAGTTCGGAAGATATAGTTTTGCCTAAATGGATGATGCCAAGTTGTGGTCTTGGTTACATGGATATTAACTTTCGTGAAGATGCATTGATGGGTTAAGTGAAGAGTAATAGATGCTTTAACTGTATCCTACCGAAATCAGGACACATGTTAAGCATTTCTAGATTTACAAGAAACAGGTAGAGGTACACCAGCTGTATGCAGTAGTTTGCTAGGAGTATGAATCCAGGAGAAGAGGGAGGTATGGTGCAAAGTAATACTCGTTTAGTACAGTACAATTTACAATTTCATGATCACTAAACCGACATACTGTGTGAAATCACTATAACCATGGAAAGAATGTCCCTCTTCACTTGGATCATCCGGTCTGAAGTACAAACGGCATATCTTAGAGGTGCATTAGGCTATGGAAACTACCACAACTACAAGGACAGTATCTACATGCTGATTTTAATATTGATATCACTTTTTGCAGTTTTACTCCTAGTCTTAGATGCAGCATTCTCATTTCAAAATATGGAAGAAATTTAGACAATGCTCTTTTGGTTGAAATCTGCTTTAAACATATCCATTGTGATCTTTTCGGCTATGATACTCTACAATTAAATATGGATAATACGGTTCTTCAAAGAAATAGTAGTTGATTTAGATAACAGAGAAGTGTACAAGAAAATTACTCCGTTGATAGAAACCAAAATGATGAACAGAAAGTTAGAATCGTTGATCACAGTTCTAATTGGAGTAAAGCTTTCATTTTACAATAACTATATCTGGGCCTCTTTTACGACTTTTGTGATAGCCATGAGGAAGGGTGTAACCAAATCATTGTTCTATTTGGTTTATTTGATATTTATCTTGTTCAGTTTCAGCTTTATTGGTTCGTTTCTCTTTATAAATTGTTCAACAGATTTCACATCCATCTTTGATGGAGTGATAGCAGTTCATCTCATGGACATTGGTGAGGAAACGTCAAAATCTTTCATTGAAGACGATTGCTTCTTAGTAGGATTTTCCTTCAAAACCATATTGACAATCTTGGCGCAACTCTTCATCTTAAACATCATCATGGCCAATTTCTTAGGAATGATTTAAAGTGTACGGACTATCAGGTATCAACAAAACGAGAAAGAAAAACAAGATAGGTTAGAAAAATAGCGAATTCACTATATCTGGCATACACGCAGAGTTTGAGAAGGTTTGGCTGCGTCACCGTCATGCTACTTATCAAAACCACTTGTCATGGTACTTGCCACAACGGGAAAATTTGCTGTTTGAACCGTTTGTAAATTATGTACGCCCTTTTATCATGAATTTTAGCAATGTAATTGAATAAAATTTTGTTTAATGTTCATGATTGCACTAAATGATGAGACTATAGAGTTGTAGCTTACATAACATTGGCTGTGTACACTTGGCCCACCGTCTACTGCGTATTTGTTCACAACCTTGAAAAGTATGCGTGAGTGGAGCCGCAGAAACTTACATGTGCTGAAAGTACACATGGAGTTGTAGCTGCACTGATTCATTTGGCAAAATATAAACCTAGGGAATAAATAATTATAGGTCAGTTTAAATATGCAACATTGTGTAGCACTATTAGTATGCCATTGTTATGAATGATATAGTTTGTATTTCAAACTATTGCGTACAAATGATTTCATAACGGTATATTTTCTTCAACAAACTCAGACTTCTATGATGTTCTGGGTATCATATAGCTTAAAAATTATATATGCAATTATGAAACTAACCATAATATTTAAATATTATTTCATTTAATAAAAGAAGGGGCTCAGTAATTGAATATTTTTATAGTGACTTTAATTTAGAGAAAAATAACAGGCAAACCAAACTGTTTTTCCATGTACCTTTTATTTTATCTACATAAAAAAATATAAACTTTTTTTCTCAAAAATCAATTATTTGAGAGTATTTCATTTTTGCAAAGTATGATGTTTTTTATGAGGTTGGGGAAGGGGTTGACTTTATAAAAATAAATAAAAGCTTATGTTATAATAGCTTCTAAAATATAGATATTTTATTTCATTTTTCCTTATGCCAGCAATCAAAAAAGTTTTAAATATTTTATTATTTTAAACACGTGTGTGTTTATTGTGAATATATTCACATTATCACAGACAAACACCTCTAGTGTAACGTTACCATAAAATGCACTCGTCATTGCACTCTATTGTCACAGTTGCAATGCGATGCCAGAGGTACGAAGCTATTATCTATGGGGAAAAGGAAACTATATATTAATTATATATTAACTATAGTAATGATATAATATACTCGTATATTATATCAATTACAAGGCAGTTACTGTAAAACAATATAAATATATATAATGTAAATCCCATATACTGGGCTCTATAGATTAAAGTCTCTTCACATTTTGGCTACAATTAATTATCGCCTTTGAATAAAAAGATGGTAACCACAGACACAATATTTAGTAACTCTGTGGGCACACCCACCTTCACAGCCAATGACAGTGCAGCTTTGAAGCAACAGCCTATCAACTACTTAACTGTTGAACAGTCACAAGAAATTGCTATGCTAACTTAATAGCGATATCAATAGTTAAAAACTGATAAATATATAACATCTATCTACCTTTTTTCATTGAATTTACATAATTTTGTTCAGTGAATGAATGGTGTGTCCTTTTTATTACGCAGTGAACAACTAAAAGGCAGAATCCTGTTATTCCGCGCCACTCGAAGGATGCCTCTATTGCCTTTCAATGCAATATTAGTTAATAAAGAGGCAGTTCGTGCCTTTTGCCTCACTGTGATATGTGACGCCATTGCTTCACATGATATCAATTACTAGAGCCTAGTTCACTCATTTGTATTTTCCGCAGTTAAGATATACTTGCAAGATGATATTATGTTTCATGACATTTATGACCATTTTCTCTTTAGGCTGCGTGTATATAATGTGCGCACATTAATTAACCTAACATGTAAATAAAGTGACTTTATAATTAAGCTGTTACGACATTTACTAAATCTATTATTTTGTTTCTAACAACTGTTTGTATTTGTTGTTTCAACATCTTTTGAAAATCTAAACAGGAACACAAACTTCATTAGTAAATTATTCTTTGATATAATAATACATTACTACTCTAAATATACTAAATACAATTCCTATACAACAGCTTGAAATTTACAAGTATAAGATGTATTCATATATGCAAAACTGAAAGGTAATTTAATATTATTTTGCGTACTTTTTCTGTAATTATATACAGGGACATGGAACAATTAAGTGACATCCTTGTAAATTTTTTTAAAAAGTTTACAAGTTTTTTAG